>PVKE010018331.1:0-29673 GCA_004027555.1 Craseonycteris thonglongyai | reverse complement strand
AGTGCATAGTTATTTCTATTTTACTTTTTGACAGATAGAGAGAGAGACAGAGACAGAGACAGTTAGAGAACCAAACTGTGGGAACTCCGCAGTTCAGCACGTGGGTCCTGCCTGGGCCGGAGCCGGGATTCGATCCTCGGTCCTCATGGCCTCAAAGCGAGCGCTCAACCCGCTGAGCCGTCCCGGCTTTCCCCTGTTTATATGTTTCTTTGTGTGTATATAATTTGTACAAGAAATTTATTATTTTAAAATTAGTTTTGTTTATTATTTTTTATTCTTGTTCAATAATAAATATCCTTAGAAATAGCAGGTGCCTGCTGCCCTACCGATATTTTAGAATGTGCCCTAGGGTATAAAAAGGTTGGAAACCCCTGCTCTAGTGTATAGAGCACCACTGTACATAAAATCCCCCCAACGCAAATTGCAAACAAAACAAATGAGGAAAAGAAGAATGTAAGGAAGGAAAAAGGAAAGTGAGGAGAGAAGGAAGGAAGGGAGAAAGGAAGCTGTCTTTATTTCACAATTTGAGGTAGGGATTGGAAGGGGAGATGTGCTATCCACCAAACAGAATGGAAGAAATATAACTGCATCTTTTTATTGCCTAAACTATGTAACAGTGTCATCATATTTAATTAAGATTTTTGAAAGATTTATTCTGTTGTTTTTGACAGAGACAGGCAGAGACAGAGATAAATAGAGAGAAAGGGGGAAGGCCCAGAGAAGTTTCTATAGTTGTATGTCATCAGCTTTCAACGTGGTTTTATGCCATACAGGTGGGCAGGGCTGGTGCAGGATAGGAACTGGGCTGGAGGCCTCTGCATGGGAGGCACGCCCCCTTGAGTCAGGGGCCTACGTGGGGGGAACTGAACTGGGGGCTTCCCGCAAGGGAAGCACACCCCATTTCAGCACATGGATCTTCATGGATTGGGGCCAGGATTAGATCCTCAGTCCCTGGGGCTTCAAAGCGAACACTCAACCCACTGAGCCATCCTGGCTTCCCCTAATTAAGAATTTAGTGGAAGTCAGTCTCACAGATATCTTAGCTAAAAATAAGGTCTGTATTTTTCTGCTCATAAATTCAGAATTTTGGCCTTTGGAGAGTGACAAAAAGACTCTGGGCTCATGCTCTACAGTCCAGGGGTCTCCTAACTACAGCCCTTGTGTATCCGGCCTGCGAGGCCCTCTCATCTGGCCCGTGGAGACCTTTTTATCTGAATAAAATAATATTAAATAAATAATTAAAAACAACATCTATGTTTTGATTCTTTTTTATTTGGACCTTGAGTGTGTAGTCGGCCCCCAAACTGCTGTTTGATAGTTAATGCGGCCCGCGGGCTGAAAAGTTTGAAGACCCCTGCTCTACACCTTTAAACCTGACTCTGCATTTATTGGCAAACCTAAGAGTTGCCTGTTACTTTGTCTCATCTGCACCTAAACTCACAATCTGAGGAAATAACTTACTAATAAAAAAAGTATCTTTCTGATGACTGAGTTCTATTTTTATTTATTTATTTTTGTGCTCTTTTTTGTCCACTTCCCTCATTCCACCCCCAAAGCCCTGACACTGGCTTAGTATCTTTGGTTGCTTCTGGCATATCAAAAGACATTTCAACTTGCATCTTTGCCTGTGGCTGTCCTATTTCAGTTCCTCATAGCATTTTCTTGTGCTTTTACCACATTTTCTTCTCCCAACCAGGCCTGCTTCACATTGTGCTAAGATAGCTGTAATGCTAAAACTGGCCGATTCTTCTTTATCAAGATCAAATTTTACATTGAATGTTCTGGTAGCCAAAGTGCTCAAGGTATTATATATGGCAAAGAAAGCCTATTCTGTGGTAAATAAGCCATAATAAATTAAGGTGTATCAAAGAAGACAGATTTTCTTAGATTCATCAAGCCACATTGTATTTATGTTGAAACAAATCTCACAGAGAGATGTCTTCTAACCATTTAATTTTAAAGACAAGAAAATTGAACTATAAAGAGAGAAAGAGTCTGACAGAGGTTGTAGATAAGAGTTATGTATACCCTTTAAATGTAAATTTTGTACTTACAACACAAATTTGAAATAAAGTAGATTTTTAAAATATAGACATGAACAGATGTAATTGCAAAAATTTGAACCCATAAGGCTGAGATTAGGAAGGGCATAGAAAATATTTGTGTGTTGGGAAGTAGGTGTGGATATTTATTTATTATTTTATTTATTATTTATTTTTGAAATTGTTTTGACAGAGAGAGAGAGAAAGAGAGAGAGAGAGAGAGTAGAGAGATACAGAGACAGAGACAGAACTGAACTGGGGGAACTCCCCAGTTCAGCACATGGGTCCGCATGGGCCGGGGCTGGGACTCGATCCTCGGTCCCTGGCGCTGCAAAGTGAGCCCTTAGGACGTAGGCACAGACGAGTAGAAGCAAGAAGAAAATTCACCAGAAAAGAGATGAAGAAAGTAATAGTTTAAGCTAAATTGTTTAGTAGATTAACCGAAGTAAGAACCAAAGAGACCAATTTTAGATATTATATCAGCTGAACACTTTTAAATGCCAACAGTGAAAAGACACTTTCAGAGATAAGGAAAAGAAAGATTAGAGAAAAGCCCAAGGTGTTAAGAATAACTCAAAAGAACAATTTGGTTGATATCTTGGAAGTAATTGCTCTTTCCTTAAAGGAATTATAGGTATCACAGACACAGATGAACTCGGTACAGAAATAGTAAGTAATTGGCTATAATAAAGAATCCTTAAACAAAGTAAAGCTAATTATTCAGTGTGAAATCCAAATTTCCACACTTCTGGGTTAAGGTATGTATTGTAGTCTGACTAGTTGAGTATGAGATTTCGATGACCACGCTTTCTTCGTAAACTATTTTTTACTTTTTTTTAGCTATTGGAATTGATGGTATTATTTATTGCTGTGAGTTTTGGTAATAGCAAACTTGACAGCAATATAGAAGGACTGTTAATTATTTGAGTGTTTACTGTAAATGAAAACATCAACAATAGGTAGTATAAATCTACTTTTAAATAATACCAGAAACAAATGCCTATGAAAACTTCAAAGCCAAGTTGACAATGCTTTTGCTTAACCTGTTTCATAGGATGTGTGTGCTTTGATGAAAATTATGTACAGAAATCATTTATACTTATTGCACATAGGAGCTCCTACATCCTGTAAAATGTTCTCAAGAGGAAGGCATGTGCAGAAACATATGTTTGTTATTATCCAGATACTGAATTAGTATAGGGTCTATTTTATAGGGGACCATAGAATATCTAAACATAATTAAGTAAAATTGGGTGAGTTTAGAGTTTTTGGTGTGCTTTATAGATTTCAGCTATACATACCAAAGGGAAGCTTGCTTAGAATGCAGATTTTGCCTTCAACTTCAACGTGGCAGCTTTGGAGGGTTTTGGATAGAGCAGGATTCAAGATGGTAGAATAAATAAATGTTGTGCTTGCCTCCTTCTGTGACCACATTAACATTACAACTAAATTATCAAACAATCAGCCTGGTGAACCACCTGAAGTCTAGCTGAACAAAAGTTCTATAACTAGGGATATAAAGAAGAAGTCACGTAGAGACTGGTAGAAAGGGTAGAGATGTGAAATTGGCCAGCTCCATACCCACATGTGGTGGTTAAGAATTGGGAGGGATACCCTGGGTGCAGAGGTCCATCTCAGAGGAGCCAGAAAGCCCAGCCCAACTCTGGCATCAGTCCGATGCCAGGTGATAAACCTCCAAAATATCTGGCTATGAAAAACAGTGGGGACTCTCATTGTCTTGGTGGGACTAAAGGCTGTGGAAAACACAGATGTCCTGTTAAAGGACCGGCACACACAGTCACTTTCAGGCACAAACCCTGGTCTTTAGCAGAGGTATAATGACTCAGAAGGAGTCAGAGACATATGGGGTGGGAAGAGACTTATGTTGTGTGGCTTCAGCGTAAAAACTGGAGGGACAGTCTCCATTTTCCCTGTGTTGAATTCTCCTCTTGTGCTGCAAACTGGTGGCCACCATTTTTAAGGTGCTGTGCCTTGTATTCTCCCCCACATGGCCAAAACTGAACTTGTGATGGCTTGGTGAAGTCCAATCATTCCACCCAGGTGAATCCCTGGGATCTTACCACACTCAACTCACTCAGTGCCAGAGTCTCTTTTGCTGTCAGCAACCAGTCCCACCCACATTGCACTTTTTCTAGGAAAATTCTTGGGGTTCATGGATCCCATATGGGCAATTGATGCCATTGGAGTGCTCTGAGATTTTTGCTAAAGAGCTCCAGGCTTAGCACTGACACCAAATCAGAATCTACATTAACCCAGTGAATACCACTCATCCCACCCTAAAACCCTGCCGCATCCTACTCACGTACCACACTAGAATCCATAAGTAGCTGAACCTAATGAGAGCTAAAAGGTGGTAGCAGGTCTTAGGGTGTCCTGAGCTTTTTGTGGATATATCCCAGGCCTGGTACTGATGGCAGGTGTCCTCGCTTTGCAGCATGGCTTCTCCCATTCACCTCCATGCCCAGGAAAGTGAGTAACTAACCACTGATCACTTTGTAGCTTCTACCTGGTAGTTCCTGGCCATGCACAGGCAGTGACTGGCCTGGGCCTGTACCAGAGCCCCTCCCAAGAGGTCCCACAACCAACATACCTAGAGGTCAATTTTGAACCACAGCAGAACAACCTTCAATTCACCCCACAAGAGGCACAGGCAAAGGGCAACCTCAACAGGCACCAGAATCTATGGGGGCAAATCCCACTCCATACACAGCAGCTTTTAAGCTATGGACATGGCCAAACACCACAACAAGTCAGCCTGAGGTGTAATTCCACCCATTGATGTACTAAAAGCAACTAAGGCTCAACTTAAATAGGAGGGAATATACAACCCACACAAGGGACACTATTGGAACTTTCAGCACAAATGGCCTAGAAGACTGCAGCACTAGGCCTCACAGGGCACCTGCTATGTAAAGCCACTCTGTTATAACTTACAGACATAGCAGACCTACCTAATACATAGAAGCAAACACAGAGAGGCAGCCAAAATGAGAAAACAAATATGTCCCAAATGAAAGAACAGGAAATGCCAGAAAAAAAATTAAACAAAATGAAAGCAAGCATTCTATCAGATATAGAGTTCAAAACAATGATTATAGTAATGAATGAACTTAGGGAAAAAAAAGATGAACTCAGTGAGAACTTCAAGAAGTAGATAGTAAGCATAAAAAAGGACATAGAAATAGAAAAAAGAAGCAATCAGAAATAAAGACTACAAAAACTAAAATGAAGCATTTACCAGAAGTTATCTCCTACAGAGTACATAAGGTAGAGTATAGAATCACCGATTGTAAAGACAACATAGCAGAAAACACTTAATTATAACAGCAAGAAGAAAAAATAATTAAGAATAAATTCAGAGACCCCGAAGGAACCTTAATAGTGACACTCACATTATGGAGGGACCAGAAGGAGAAAAGAGAATGCAAGAATTTGAAGAACTAGTGACTGAAAACTTTTCATGGGGAAGCCAGGATGGCTCAGTGGGTTAGGTGCTCACTTTGCAACCCTGGGGACCGAGGATCGAATCATGGCCCAGGCCCAAGTGGACCCATATGCTGAGCTGGGGATTGCACCCAGTTCAGTTCTCACTGGGGCGAGACTCCGTCCCAGTTCCTGCCTTGTGCAGCCCCACCCACCTGTGGAATGAAACTATGTGGAAAAGCCAATGATGTGCAACTATGGAGACTGTTCTGGGCCCTCCCCCTTCTCTTTGTCTCTGACTCTGTATCTCTCTCTCTCTTTCTCTCTGTCAAAAACAATAAATAAATGTTAAAAAAAAAATTTTTTTTAAACCTGGTGAAGAAAATAGACACTCAAGGGGAAGTCAAAAAATTCACAGAACAAAAGGGAAAAGGGGGAAAAATATTAAAAAATATTTTTTGTTTTCAATATATTCACTCTTAATACTAATACATTTTTCAGGTCATTCAATAGTTTATTTATGCCCTCAAAAAAAAAATCTTTGTTTTCATCTGCAAGTTGCAGCTTTGATCTCTTTATCATCTGTAAGTTTCTTGCCTCAAAGCTGCTTTTTCATATTTGGGAACAAATAATCGGATGGAGCCAGGTCTGGAATGTAGGGAGGGTGGTTTGTTGTTTAGAAGCCACAGTCATGAAGAGTAACCAATGCAACATTGCTCTGGTGCAGGGGAGTATTGTCGTGCAAAAGCAGCGCACCTTTGGTCCATTTTCTTCTTCTTTTCTCCTTCATATTAAAAGACCCTTTTACCTGTTTTTATTCAATTTGGCATCTTCCACTACAAGTTTTCAACATTTTTGATAATGTCTGTGGAAGTGGCTTCAACAGGTCATCTGGATGGAGGTTAACTTCAATCGACTCTCTGCCTAGCTTGAAAAGGTTATGCCACTTTTAAACCATGGATTTCCCAGGGCAATAGTCCCTATAAACCAATAACAACTCTTCCAAAATGGTTTGAAATATTTTTCCTTGTTTTGTGAGAAACTTAATGATGGCTTGAAATTCAGTTTTATCTATACTTGGGATTTTCTTAACATTTGACATGTTTCTTTGGCAATATCTGAAAGAATATGGACACAAATAGGCTGAAGTTTGGCACATATACTAATAACAAGTCACACAATCAAACTGTGTGCACTAGTACTCCCACCTCTCTGATAACCCCCATTCTGCAAATTTTTTGGCTGCCCCTCATACAAATTCAGGTAGCATAGAAAGTCTCAAACAAGATGACCTAAATAGACCTACATGAAGACACATTATAATTAAAACGACAAAGGTTAAGGACAGAGAGAATCCTAAAAGCAGCAAGAGAAAAGCAACTAGTTACTTTCAAAGGAGCTTCCATAGGATTGTCAGTTGAATTCTCAACAGAAATATTACTGGCCAGAAGTGGTTGGCATGAAATTTCAAAGTGATGACAAGCAAGGATCTAGATCTACAACTAAGACAACTCTACTCAGTGAGGTTATCATTTAAAATTGAAGGAGAGAAAGAGCTTCTCAGATGAAATAAATAAATAAATAGATAAATAAATAAATAAATAAATAAGTTTATCAACACCAAAACAGTATTATAATAAATGTTAAACTTTTTTAAAAGGAAGGGAGAAAAATAGAACTTTAACATAAATAATAAAGTAACAATAACTATGTATGTATCAATAGTCACTTTCAATACAATGCATTAAATGTTCCAATCAAAAGACATAGTATAGCTGATATATAAGAAAATAAGCCCCATATATATGCTATCCACAGGAGACACACTTCAGATTGAAAGAAACACATAGGCTGAAAGTAAAGTGATGAGAAAAGGTATTTTATGTGAATAGAAACAAACTAACAAAAAAGCTTGGGGGTAGCAATACTTGTATCAGACAAAACAATTTAAAACAAAGGCAATGATAAAAGAGAATGGGGTGTTATGTAATAATAAAGAGATCAAGCTAAAATTTATTTTTTAATTTATGCACCCGATGTATGAGCACCCAGATATACAAAGAAAATATTGAGTGATAAAAAGGGGGAGATCAATAGTAATACGGTCAAACTAGTAGACTTTAACACCCCATTGACAACAATGGACAGAGCTTCCACAGAGAAAATCAATGAAAAACAGTAGCCTTAAGTGATACATGAGGACAGATAGATTTAATATTTTTAGAGCACTTGACTCCAAATGAGCAAAATATACATTATTTCAAGTGTACAAAAAACGTTTTCCAAGATAGACCACATGTTAGGCCACAAAACAAGTTTTAGTAATTTAAGAAGACGGAAATCATATCAATCGTCTCCTCTGACAACAGTGATGTGGAACTAGAAACTGATTACAAAAAGAAAAGATAAGACTGAAACATACACACACACACACACAAACACTCGGAGGATAAATAACATGCTACTAAATAATGAGTGGGTCAGCGATGAGATCAGGAAAGAAATCAAAAGATACAAATGAGAGACAAATGAAAATGAAACACCACAAAAAATCTATGGGACATGTGAAGGCAGTTTCTAAGAAGGAATTTCATAGCAATGCAAGCCTACATTGAGAAACACACACACACACAAACTCAAATAAATAATCTAACTTTACACTTAAAGAAACTAGAAAAATAAAAAAACATCAAACAAAGCCCAAAATGAGAAGAGAAAAATAATATAGGTTAGACTGAAAAGAAACAAAATGAATGCTAACAAAAAAAAAAAAAATTAGTGAAACCAAGAGCTGGTTTTTTGAAAAGATAAACACAATGAACAAACTTTTAACCAGATTCATTAAGGCAAAAAGACAGAGGACTCAAATAAATATTATAGAAATGAAAAGATAGGTAACAACTGGCACAACAGAAATACAAATAATTATAAGAAAACATTTCAAACAATTATATGCCACCAAATTGAGCAATCTGAAAGAAGTGGATAAATTTCTAGAAACATAAAATCTTAAATCAAGAAGAAATAGAAAATCTGAACTGACTAATTACTACTAACAAAACTAAATCAATAATCAAAAAAAGCCAACAAACAAATGTCTTGGAATTGATAACTTCACACTTGAATTTCACCAAAAATTCAGAAAAGAATCAACACCTATTCTTCTCAAAGTATTCCAAAAATTTCAAAAGGAAGGAAAGTTCCCAAGGTCATTTTTATGAGGCCACCACTACTCTGATTCCAAAACTAGACAGGGACATTAAAAATATACATATATGCCAATATCTCTGATAAATATAAATGCAAAAATTCTCAACAAAATGTTACCAAATTGAAAAGTCATACCCCATGATCAAGTGGGATTTATTCCTCAGATACAAGTTTTGTTCAATATCCATAAATCCATTAATATGATATATCACATAAACTAAATGAAATATAAAAATAATATGATCATATCAATAGGTATAGAAAATGTATATAACTAAATTCAGCATTCATTTATGATAAAAACTCTGAGCAAATTGCAAAGTGAGAGAAAATACCTCAGTATGATAAAGAACATATATAGCAAACCCACAGCAAAATCACACTCAATGGGAAAAAGCTTAAAGCATTCTACTTAAGATCAGGAATAAGACAAGAAGGCACACTTTCATCACTTTTATTCAACATAGTACTGGAAGTCTTAGCCACAGCAATCAGGAAAAAATAAAAAAAGAAATAAAAAGCATTCAAATAAGCATATATTTGGTTCCCCCTCCTTCCTCTCCCACCCCTCCTCTCATAACCACTAAATTATTAACTGTGTTCATAAGATTTTGTTTCTTTGTTACTTTCAGTTTCATACTCCACATATGAGTAAAATCATATGGTTCTTGGATTTTTCAGTCTGGCTATTTTGCTTAGCATGATGATCTCAAGGTCCATCCATTTTATCGCAAGTGGGAATATTTCAAGAGAACTAACTCTGGGTGGTGAACACATAAACAACACAGACAAGGTACTATAGAATTGCACACCTGGAACCTATGTACTTTATACTAACCAACATCACACCAATAAATTTGACAACAAAAAAAAAGAATTGAAATCAGAAGGAAAGAAATAAAACTGTAATTATTTGCAGATGGCATGATACCAAGTAGAGAGAACCCTAAAGAGTCCACCAAATAGCTATTAGCACTAATAAATAAATTCAGTAATGTAGCAGGATAGAAAATTAATATTCAGAAATTGGTTGCTTTTTCATACACTAATAATAAACTCTCAGAAAGAGAAATCAAGAAAACAATTTCATTTACAATTTCATCAAAAAAACAAACAAACCTTGGAATAAATTTAACAAAGGAGAAAAAAATTTGTGCTCTAAAACTATAAGACACTAACAAGGAATTGCAAAAAATACGAATGAATGGAAGCATATACAAATCTCATGAATAGAATTAATTAACATTATTTAAATGTTTATACTTTCTTTTTTTTAAAAAAGATTTATTTTATTGATTTTTGACAGAGAGAAATAGAGACAGAGAGAGACAGAGACAAGGGGGAGGGCCCAGAGCAGTCTCTATAGTTGACATTAGTTTTTCCATATAGTTTCACTCCACAGGTGGGCACAGGGCTGCGCAGGGCAGGAACTGGGCCGGGAGCCTCTCACATAGGTCCCGGCAAGAACTGAACTGGGGGCACTCCCCAGTTCAGCACATGGGTCCACATGGGCCGGGGCCGGGATTCGATCCTCGGTCCTCGGGGCTTCAAAGCCAGCGCTTTACCCGCTGAGCCATCCCAGCTTTCCCATAAATGTCTACACTTTTGAAAGCAATCTATAAATTCAATTTTGTTCTTGAGAAAGAACAAACACAAAATTGGACATATCACACTACCCAATATCAAACTATACTACAAGGCTATAGTAATAAAAACACCATGACACTGGAATAGAAACATATAGAAACAGAATAAACAGCCCAGAAATAAGCCCACAACTATATGAGTTAAAGACAGTCTCTTCTATAAATGGTGTTGGGGAAACTGTACAGATCATACAAAACATGAAACTGGACTACCTTCCTACACCATATAGAAGAATTAACTCAAAATAGACTTAAGTGTAAGACCCAAAACCGTAAAACTTCTAGAAGAAAATATAGCCAGTAAACTCTCTGAAGTCTCTTTTTTTCTGTTATTTCTCCTATGACAAGGAAAACAAAAGAAAAAAAAACTAAAAATTTTTTCACAGTAAAGGAAAAACCACCAACAAAATGAAAAGACAACCCATTGAATGAGAGAAGATATTCCCCCAATGATACATCTGATAGGAGTTAATATCCAAAATTTATAAAGAACTCATATATTACCCAAAACAAAACAAAACAACAAAAACAATTCTATTAAGAAATAAGCAGAGGATCTGAATAGACATTGCTCCAAAGAGGACATATAAATGGCCTATAATAATATAAAAAGATGCTCAATGTCACTAATCATTAGAAAATGTGAACTAAAACCACAATGAGATACCCCTCACGTTTGTCAAGGTGGCTATCAATAATAAATCAAAAAACAAAACAACAACAAAAATGAACAAAAAACAAGTGTTGGTGTGGATGTTGAGAAAGGAAAACCCTTGTTCACATTTGGTGAGATTACAAATTGGTGCAGCCACTGTGAAAAATGATTTGGAAGTTTCTCAAAACATTAAAAATAGAACTATATTATAACCCAGCAATTCTACTTCTGGTTATTTATCTGAAAAAATCCAAAATGCTAATTTGAAATGATATCTGCACCCCGGCCCTATGTTCACTGCAGCACTGTTTACAATAGCCAAGATATGGAAGTAACTTGAGTAGCCTTCCAAAGATTATTAGTAACAACATGCAGGACCTTAGAGGGTATAATGCTAAGTGAAATTACTCAGACAGAGAAAGACAAATACCATATGCTCTGACTTATATGTGGAATCTAAGGAACAAAATAAAGAACCAGAGAAAGAGAGAGAGAGAGAAAGAGAGAGAGAGAGAGAGAGAGAGAGAGAGAGAGAGAGAGAGAGAGAGAGAGAGAGAGACTCATGTATAGAGAGCAAACTAATATTTTCCAGAAGGACTGGAGTTGTGGGGTAGGTTAAAAAAGGTAAAGGGATTAATACAAAGTAATACACAGTTCTTCCAAGACCCTCAGAATAAGGACATTGTGATGTCACCAGTAAATCCACTTCCCATTATGGTCAGCTTCATAGGCTGTGACCAGTGCATGTGCTCTGACACCGTGTCCTGGGCCCAGACAGATCTGGGCTTCGAGTCCTGTGCTCTGCAGTCACCATCTTAGAATTGTTAATAGTTTTGTCTCTAAATATGTGTTTTGTAAGTGAAGTCTGATAGAACAATAACATGAGGTGTAGAGCTTAGAGCCTCAGCTAATGTGTAGTTGGTACTACCTCCTGCCACCTCCCTAACTCCCTGGGATGTGTTCTTGGCAGTCCAACATCTACCCTTTGGGCACTGAGCCCACCACACTACCCGCTTCCCACCTTCAAGCATGGGGAGAAGTGGGGTCAACAAGGAAAGCCCCATATTCCACTGTTGCCCTTCAGCCCTGGCAGGAGCCTGGGCATAATTATGGGGAAGTTTGGGCTTGGGTGTGCCCTCACACAGCAGCTAAGGGGGGTAAGTATTGTGGTGGTTGTCCTCATCCAGGTTTAACAACACCACAGAATGTTTCTCAGGAACTTTGTTTGGGAGGAGATGGCTCTTATCCAATCTTGAACAAAGTACCTAGTATATTCCCCCATGGAGCTTGGAATCCCTCCGGATCACCTGTTCATTGTGGCTTGGGTGGCTGATATGGAAAAGGGAGATTGACAGGTTGGTCTAGTTGCTCAGGCTGAGGCCTCAGATGTCTATGAGGATCCACACTGATCCCATGTGTATTCACCTACCTGAGAGAGTGTAACTGTGTTTATAGCAGGATTATTCATGGCCAAGGCATGGAAATAGCCAAGTGTCCTTCAGCGATGATTGACTAAAGAAGATGCATTAAATATATATATATATATATATATATATATATATATATATATATATATATATATATATATAATGGAATATTACTTGGCCATAAGAAAAGATGAAGTACTGCCGGCCATTTATGACAACATAGATAGATCTTGAGATTAATACGCTAAGTGAAATAAGTCAGAAAAAGTCAAGAATCTTATGACTTCACTCATATCTGGCATATAAAACTGAAAGCAGCAAATGAAGAAGATAAACAAGCAAAAACTCATAGACACAGTAAACAGTGTAGTGGTTACCAGAGGATAAGGTGGCAAAAGAGTATAAAGGGGGTCCAATATATGGTGATAGAAAGGGTGGTGAGCATACAATGCAATAAAGATTATGCATTATAGAATTGTACACCTGGAATCTTTATAATTTTACTAACCAATTAATATTTTTAAAAAATTAATGAAAGATATGAGAGATCAAGAGAGACCTCAAAAAAAAAAACACAAAAAGTATATATTTTAGTTCTTGCAGCAGCATATATTTTTTTCTGAATTAAAAAAAAAGGAAAACAAATGTTTATTTTATACTAGACCTTAAAATTTATTTAGCCAGCCCTGCTTCCAATATATTTTTTAATTTTCTTATTTCTTTCAACTCTAAGCAGTCATGGAAGTGAAGATTACAGTGCAGGGAGCTTGTTATTCTCCCACAGAGTAGATAATTTCAGTGGGCTGGATGATAAGTCTCTAAGATAAATCAAATATGGCTTCAAAACTGATCTCTACCAGCTTTCTCAAAATACTCTTTTCATTGGCTGCTGAATGGCAGCCTTTAATTAAATATCCATTTAATTGAAATGTTTTGACTGTTTTTTATTTTTATTTTTTTGTTGTAGCTTTAGTTTATCTTGTTATATCAGAAATAGTGTTATGACCTATCTTATATTTAGGTGAAATAGTTAAACTTGAAGGACTCCAATAAGTAACTTAGCATATGCCCTCAAATATACTATTTCTTTGTTAAGGGCTTGGTTCTTTGTATAAAAGATTTGTCCCTGGTTAGTGTGAATAGCCTCCTCTTTAGACTTGCAAGGACGGAGTGCCATATGGGCTGATCTTCTACATGACTTTCATACGATAACCTATGATTCAGATGGGTAATAGTGTTTTGGGCACATCTGTTTATGCTTAATACTGGATTCCCACAAGGCAAGAAATATCATGAAACACTAAATAATATTCCTTGTACTTGGTATTTTAGGTTCTTAAAGAATCTAAGCAAGGTTTGCTTATTAAACCACACATATTCTTTTATCTTCTTCATTTATTCACTGTATTAGCTTCATGTTTTAGTGAAGAAGTTATAAAGGAGTCATATACTTGAACTAAAAGTATAGACAACCTTTATATTAAAGTACAAATTTTATTTTTTTAAATTTTATTTATTTATTTATTTTAAAGATTTATTTTTATTGTTTTTAACAGAGAGAGAGAGATACAGAGATAGAGACAGAGAGAAGGAGGAGGGCCCAGAGCAGTCTCCATAGTTGCACATCATTCGTTTTTCCACAAAGTTTCATTCCACAGGTGGGTGCGGGGCTGCACAGGGCAGGAACTGGGCCAGGGTCTTGCCCCATTGAGAACTGAACTGGGGGAACTCTCCAGTTCAGCATATGGGTTCACATGGGCTGGGGCCGGGATTCGATCCTCAGTCCCCGGGGCTGCAAAGTGAGTGCTTAACCCACTGAGCCATCCCAGCTTCCCCCCCAAATTTATTTTTAATAATCAATAAGTGGTAGCAATGGAGCTGTTAACAAGCAGGTGGAATAGGGGAAGGAGATTAAGCTGACAGGGTTTGCTGGCATATTAAACATGAGAGGTAAGAGAAGTGGACGTAAGAAAGACTCAGGTATTAGTTCAGATGATGATAGTGCCATTTACTTAGGGGGAGAAAACTGGTAGAGGAACTGGTTTTGTGTGGTGGTAGGTCAAAGGTTCTGTTTTGGACTTTATGTCCTTGAGATGTTTATTAATACCTGAGTGGAGAAGTCAAGAGTGCAATTAAGTACAAAAGTCTGGATCAAAGTGGAAATGTCACTGTTGAATGTATAAATGGGGAGCTAATGGACTATAGGCTTTTTCTTTCTTTCTGTTTTAACAGAGAGAGAGAGAGAGAGAGAGAGAGAGAGAGAGAGAGAGAGAAGGGGGTGTGTGGGGGGGGGCAAAGCAGTCTCTATAGTTGTACATCATTAGTTTTCTATATAGTTTCACTCCACAGGTGGGCAGGGGGCTCAACTGGGCAGGAAATGGGCTGGGGGCCTCTGCGTGGGCCCTGGCAAGAACTGAACTGGGGGCACACCCCAGTTCAGCATATGGATCTGCACCAGCCAGAGCCAGGATTCAATCCTCGGAACTCAGGGTTGCGAAGTGAGCACTCAACCCACTGAGCCATCCTGGACTATAGTTTTTTCTTTTTATTGTTAAATTTAATGGGGTGACATTGGTTCATAACAATTAGATAGTTTCCAGATGTACACATCCATGTCACATCACCCATGCATCGCATTATGTGCCCACCACCCAGAATCAGGTCCCCCTCCACCACCATATATCCGGCGCCCACTCCCACCTCCCTCCACAACTCTCCCTCCCCCATCCTCCCCCCTCTCCAGGTAACCACAAAACCATTGAGTGTGTCCATAATGCTGGTGCCCTCTCCCACCTCCCCTCCCTCTCTCCATCCCCCCTCCTCCCCTTCCCTCAGGCAATCACCAAGCTATCCAGTGTGTCCATAGGTCTCAGTGTCTTTGTTACTTTCAGTTTTATATTCCACTTATATGTGAGGTCATATGTTTCCTAATTCTTTCATTCTGACTTATTTCACGTAACAAGAAGCTCTCTAGGTCCATCCATGTTGTCACAAATGACTGTATTTCATCATTTCTTATTGCTGAGTAGTATTCCATTGTGTAGATATACCACAAGTACTTTATCCAGTCATCTATCAAAGGGAATTTTGGTTGTTTCCATGTTCTGGCCACTGTGAACAGTGCTGCAATGAACACGCGGGTGCAAACATCTTTAAAGTTTAAGGTTTTCAGGTTTTTTGTGTAGATGCCCAGTAGAGGGATGGCTGAGTCATATGGTAATTCCATTCCTAATTTTTTGAGGCATCTCCATACAGCCTTCTATAGTGGTTGTACCAGTTTACATTCCCACCAGCGGTGTATGAGGGTTCCTTTTTCTCCACAGTCTCTCCAGCACTTGTTATCCCTTGTCTTGTTTATTATAGCCATTCTTTAATTTTTAAAGTCATAAGAGCTGATGAGATCACTTGGAGCCAGATTCCTCTAGAAAAAACAGTGGGTCTGGGGCCAAGCTCTGAGCAATCTCAACAAGTCACAGAGAAACAAGTAATGGCTACTGCAAGGAGTTCTCAGAGTAGAGAAAAGCACAGAAAGGATAGAGTCCTTTAAGCCAACAGAAGAGGGTGTTTAGAAGAGGGTACAGTCAGCAGTGTCAAATCTGAAGAGGAGTCAAGAAAGTTTAAGGAAAAAAGGGAACCATGGGATGAATTGTATGGCAGTCAGTGCTGATCCTAATAAAATAATTTCAGAGGAATGGTAGAAAAAAAAATAGAAACACTGAGAAGACAGTATATACATAACATTTTCTAAAAAGTTTTCTGTGAAGAGAAAAAGTGAATGCTAACTGTAGTTGAGTTCAAATTGCTTTATGCCATTATACATGCTACAAATAAAGGTAGCCATATGGACTTAATTGTGCTCTCCTCCGAATTCATATGTTAAAACTCCAACCCCCAATGTTACTATATTTGGAAAGAGGGCCTGTAAGGAAATAATTAAGGTTAAATGAGGCCATAAGTGTGGGGACCTAATCCTATAGGATTGGTGTACTTCTAAGAAGAGGAAGAGACACAAGAGGTCTCTTTCTTCACATGCAGAGAGGAAAGACCATGAGAGGACACAGGGTGGGTGTCTGCGAGCCGGGAAGATATATCTCACCAAAAATCAACACTGATGGCACCTTAATCTTGGACTTCCAGCCTCCATAATTGTGAAAAAATAATGTCTACTGTTTTTCCATGTAGTCTGTGGTATTTTGTTGTGGCAGCCATAGCTAACTGATATAGTAACTGACACAGCATACTTACTAAGTCTTTTATTAAAAAAAATTAAGTCAATGGTTTTATTATTGCCAAAACATTTCTTTATTGATCTAGATCTCTCAATTCTGTTTTTGTTTTTGTTTTTTTAAGTTTCAACCATTTCATCCTCTAGATCGTTGGTTCCCAACTAGTGGTACATGCACCTTTGGGAGTACACGCTGGGCTGTTCAAGGGTATGTGAAAAATAATCTGTAACAATATTTAACTGTTACAAATATTGTAAAATCAAATCTGTGATTTGTACTTTTAGTGTAGAATTTTTCTTTCCTAACTTATTACCTCATTTCTACTATTTTACATTAAGACAGGCATTGAACAGAAGTGTCAATAGTTAAAAACAGTATAATTTATTAACAACAAGGGGTATAATTTATAGAAATGGTTTTTAAACGGGTACACAGTGGAAAAAAGTTTGGGACCCACTGCTCTAGATCATCTTTTATTTCAGCAAATGTGCCAATCATTAACCATTTGTTCAGTCAAAAATTTCAGAACCATCCTTTCTAATTCTCTTTCTCTTATATGCCAAATTGAATCCATATAAAAAAACATTGGCACTACCTTTAAACCGCCTCCCAAATTGAACCACTTTTCTCCTTCACTTCTGCTTCCTTTTTAGCTACCATCATCTGTCAGCTGTAAAACTCTCCTAATTAGGCTCCCATATTTTCCTTTAGCTTCTCTGCAGTCTTTTCTCTTATAATAACTCTTGAATTCCATCTGAAATATTAACCAAACCTTACCTTACTTCTGCTGACAATATTTAAAAGCTTTTTCCTTCGCACAGAATAAAATCCAAAATTTCTACCATAGCCACAAAGGCTGTCATCATCTGCCCTTTGGCTACTTCTTTGTATCACATACCATATTTTCCATGTATAAGATGATACTCTTGTCTAGAATTGTTAGACCAAAAATTGGGGGTTGTCTTATGCGTGGGAGTGACCTGTGCATTGATTTCTTAATGTCGGGTTGGAAAAGTAGGGGTCATCTTATATATATGGGTATCTTATACACAGAATAATACAGTGACAATTTTTATATAAATAAGCAACCATAAAACTCACTGGCTTCAAACAGCACCTATTATCACTTAGATATCTGTGGCTTGGCTAGGAGTTGACCAATCCAGACTGGACTGAACTTGGATAGTTTGGTTAGATGGCTCTGCTCCTATTGGGAACAGAAAGCTAGTCTGAGCTATTCTGGCAGCAATAGCAGATTTATGAGAGAGAGAGAGAGAGAGAGAGAGAGAGAGAGAGAGAGAGAGAGAGAGAGAGAGAGAGAGAGAGAGAGAGAGAGAGAGAGAGAGAACAAAAATAGGCTAAGTCGAGTCTAAGGTGGACTCAGAACTGGAATATTGTCCTTTCTACTTTGTTCTATTGGCCAAGGAAAGTCATATGGCTTTAGTGCAAAGTTAAGGCTAAGAAAATATACTTCTCCCCTGTAGAGAAAGTTAAAGTATCACATGGCAAAAGATGTGCATACAGAAATAAGTCAATAATTATGACCAGAAATGCAGTTTATCACATACTCTAATTCAATTTCTGATATTTCTTCCTTTTACTCATTTGATTTCAAGTTTCACAGTTACCACTCAAGCCACTACCTCAAGGTTTTTTTCCTTGCACTTCCTTCTGCTTGAGGTACACTTCCTCCAAATTATCACATGACTATTTTCAATTAATTCAGGTTTTTGCTAAAATATATCCTTAAAAGTTCTCATGACCAGGGGTCAGCAAACTAGGCCAATTTTTCTCACTGCTTATTTTTGTAAATAAAGTTTCACTGGAACACAGACAAGTGAGGTAAATGGAAATTCTAATTGAACTTCACCCTAAATCTGTGTCTCCAAAAGAATAATGAAACAGTGCGGAGGTTAGAATATGCCCCTGCCCTCATGAGAATGTTAGATCATTAGAGTAGCTTTTCTTGAAACTCTGTTGTCTCACACCTCATTCTCAGAATGAAAAAAGCCAACTGTGAAGTAAACAATGTTCAGTATTACCTTCAGGAAGCTAGAAGCAGTTCAGATAATACCTGGATGTATCCAGATAAATTTGGAGTGAAAGAGGAAGCCAGTTGGCTCAGCAGGTGAAGTGCTCGCTTCGCAGCTGTGGGGTCTGGGATTGAATCCCGGTCCTGGCCCCAGCTTGTGCAGACCCATATGCTGAACTGTGGCAAGCTTCCCAATGGGAGGCCCTGGGTTTGGTTCCTGCCCAGGGGTGTGCTTCCCATGCAGGAGACTACCAGCTGGGTTTCTGCCCTGAGTAGCCCCACAGCCACTTGTGTGAAATCAAACTATGTCAAAAACTGATGATGTATTGCTGTAGGCCCTCCCCCTCCTCTCTCTCTCTCTCTCTCTCTCTCTCTCTCTCTCTCTCAAACATTAGAAATAAACCTTTTAAAAAGTTTGGAATGATAGGATGATTCTCATTCCTTATCAGAAGCTGTAGGTGTGGCTGTTTGCTGTCTGGATGCCCAGTGGATCCTACCCATTTCTCCAAGGTGGGAGGAAGAAGATATATAAAGTCTGGTCACATAGTTGAGCAGAATAAATGGCTGTTGGGTGAGAAATGTGTTGACAGTACTTCTATTATGACATGCTATAGCAGTGCTGCCAGTGTCCTGCTATATTTCCTTGCTCTTGGCACTCTGAGGTGCAGTAACCAAACTTCTAAGTTGCCAGCACCTGAGGCCATTTTCCTTAAGCTTTTCTCTTGCTACTGGTACAGAATTAACAATTATAAGCAGCCCTTAACCACAGATAGGAACTGGTGCATATGTACCCCAGCTTCCTCATCCCCCCACCCCACCCCACAGGGGGTTAATGCTGGGGTATATGCTTTACATAGAACCCCAGAGTTTACCCCACAAGATGGCTGGTTTGATATGATATTTATTGGCTGTCTTCACTTTGCTGTCCGACTTGCCCCATACTCCTCACACCAGTGTTTTTTCTCACCTTCCAAATAAACTACACGCACTTGAGTTAGCATGTTCAGAACTGCTTGTGGAGAGACCCACCCTTAGAATAATGTCTACTCAATTCGTACTTATCTTTAATTCCCTACAGTTATTTAAATGTGTGTGATGATTTTATTTTTGTTTCAGATTAGGGAAAACATGTTCACCTTAGATAGCAGTATCCTCATCTCTAGGAGTCAACTGAAACTTTTGGAACATTCAGTATTACTCTATCTAGTAACTTTCCTATTCTTGGCTATAAGTGGACATATTGCAATCTGAAAGAATTAATAAAATATCCATCAGAATGTTAACATTGTTCAAATTTTTAATGCAATAAAGTATTTTTTGAACTGAGGTTCTTTTATAAAACCCAAGCCTTTTATTTTACACATGAATGCTTCTTAGATGGCATAAGATTTGGAAAATGACTGACTTAGGGTTTCACCACTAATTGACTTCACAGCTGAAACCACAAATCAAATTTAGATATTGCTTAAGAATTAATACCTAGTCAAGATTTCTATAGTCTTGATATTCATTCTGTCTTCTAGGCTTTCCCAGTTATACCTATTTCAACTATTTTGTAAAGTGTGTATTCCCAATGGCTTAAGAAAGAGGAGTCTGTCTTGATGTCTTTGCTTGCTAGTCTCTTCCTTACAAACAGAAAGATACTAGCTCCTTGACACAGAAGTCTCCCTTTTGTGATTTCTGTGTTTACCTGAATACCCAGGGTTATTCTTGTCTGGAAAGAGATGTCCTTATCTTTTCTCTCTGCCAGTTTCAGCAGCCACCAGCTGTGGAAATAGTCATCATATTGTAGCGGAACTAATGATCTGCCTCCTGGGACTCTTGAGACATTCCTCTTGTCACCTCAGGTAAGTGCATATCTCTGCTGTGCTTGGATCTCTTTGCTCTACTTCCCAGTTTTTGCGCCTCCCCAAAGACACTCTAGTTACACCTGTCCCACAGGCCTTGAGCCTGTGGCAGCTCTTACCTGGAGGTGTGGGTTTGCTCTTTGCTGCAGTCAGAAAGCCCATGTAGCAGCTGCTGTGGCCTCATCTTGAAACACCCCAGTTTGACCCAGCCTCCTGCGAGCGCAGGGATTGAGTTTCCTTTAGCCCCTGCTGCCGTCAGGATCCTCAGAAACTCTTGTACTGTGGGTTGACCAAACTCCATTCAGGGACATTCTGGCTTCCCAGAGAGCTGGTTACCATAATCCAGAGTGTCATTATCATGAGTTTTGAATCAAAGTCATTTTTTGAATGTTTTGACTAACACATAGAGCATAAGCATTTTGCCATTCTAGAGATTGGGCATCAAAACAGAAAGCTTAGTGACTTTCCTAGAATTACTTATTGTACCATCAGTAAATTTGAAAAACACAAAAGCTAGCCTCTTGATTTCATCTTATCTTGAACTTTTTTTATTGCCCTGTCCGGTTTTGTTTGCGTTTCTCACAAGTTTATCTGAAAAGAGATGTATAATGGTTAATTTCTTTCTAAAGAACAATTCATCTTAGGGCAGTAGATTCTTCATACATTTGTGAGGCTCTTATGTATTTTATGCATTATGTTGCCCAAATGGCTACATTAGAAAAAAAATTCTAATTAGTAAAATTTAAATGTGGATTTCTTTGAATTGCAGTACCTTCATATGTTACAACATGCTGATCAATGGCACCGAAAGCAAGAGGTTTCTCTTATTGCTATATATTTTTATTTCCTTCCAAATATCAGTGCCACATCAACTGTTAATCTGAAAAACCTCATTTAATGTCAGCTTGCTCACAGTTATGAAAATTCAGGTAATGTATTCCTGTTACTAATTGTATTTGAGAAAGTGTTATTAATTTCATATATCAAGTTCGTAGTGGCCATCTGTTCACTCCGAACTGCTGTGTCTCCCTCCATCTGCCCTGTTTCTCTTTTGCTAATCGGGTGGCAAGGGCTCAGATGATCGGGAAGTTTCTCTCTGACTTTTGATTTGTCACTCATCATCAAGCCAGCTGTGCATTTGTAACAGACTCCTTTAATGGGTGGTGGTGAATTTAAATCAGTCTGGTTTTATTTTCTTTTTTTTAAATAAAACTTTTTTTTTGTGTGTGAAAAGAATGTTTAAAGGAAGCCAGATTGTATTTTCTACACTGTAAAATGTGCTTTGCTGCCACTAATTTGGCTGCATCTGCACTCTCATGAATATAGATGAAGGTACATGGCCAGGATATTATTAGGGACCGCAGCAAGCAGGGAAGAATTTTAAATGCGGCAAGACACCATAGTTTAGATTTCTGAGAACGCTAGGACAAACTAACATGAAACTGCTGACATCTGCTAGCTTCAAGTTCAAGATGAGTTTTTGAATCTTAACCACAAAGATTCTTCGAATATTTTTGCCTATATGTGGCTAGGCAGGGGAAAGAGGTTATGAGAAGGATTCTAGGAGAATATTATTAAATCAAAATGTTTTCACATCAATTTTCTTCAACTTGTCTCCCATAAATCCTGGACCAGAATCAGTGTGCTAGTGACTTGTTTGAGTTAATATTCCTATATCATAATTGAACAAACAGGGAAGTCATCATGGATTTCAAGTAACTTGGAAACCCTGTGGGACTAAGTATTAAGCTTAGAGATTTAGGGGATTTAAGATGAACCTAGAATACCATTGCTTGTTGATTGTGATGTTTTAAAATATATTTTAGGTTGTTTATTTTATATTTAGTGCTACATAAAAAATGTTTACTAAAATGTCATTCATATCTTATTAGAGACATTTTTCTCAAAGTCCAATAGATAATAACAGCACCACTCAGACGTTAATGATGTTTAAACAAGTTTTATTTTGCCTTCAAAATGATATATTCTAAGTTATGAGACAATTTCAATCCATATTCAGTAAGCACGTATGAAGAACGCACATTTAGGAACAGAGATGAAATCAAAATAATGGAACAATATCTGTCCTCAAAAAACTTACAATTAGCATACAATGTGATAAGGTAATCTATTATAATTCCAGTAGTAATTAGTAAACAGTGAAGCAAACACTGCTGGATAAAAACAATGTATAAATCTGCATAATAATATTTTTAATTGTATTAGTTCTAAAAAAACAAAGCTAAGATTCTTATGACATGTCTAAGTTAATATTTTTTACATGAGTGAAACTTTCCTTGAGTTTTTTTCCCCTTCATAATCATAATACTCCAGCATCGAAAACATCGCCCTTGCTTTTTTAAGAAAAAAGGAAGTAGAAAGAAAGAAAGAAAGAAAGAAAGGAAGAAAGAGAGAAAGAAAAAAGAGAGAAAGGAAAATAGAAAAGAAGGAAGGAAGGAAGGAAAGAAGGAAGAAAGAAAGGAAGGGAGAAAGTTGTTGAAAATGGTAAGATTAAAAAAAAAAAACCTGGCGGGGAAGCCGGGGTGGCTTAGTGGGTTAAGCGCTCACTTTGCAGCGCCGGGGACCGGGGATCGAATCCCGGCCCCGGCCCGTGCGGAACCATGTGCTGAACTGGGAGCTCCCCCAGTTCAGTTCTGTCTCTTTCTCTGTCTCTCTGTCTCTCTCTCTCTCTCTCTCTCTCTCTCTCTCTGTCTCTGTCAAAAATAAATAAATAAATAAAAATATATTAAAAAAAACAAAACCTGGGGATTTTCCTTCAAAGTATAGAGTCTATGCCATAGTACTTGTTATTGGTCAAATTGTGTTTCCTAAGAAATTACGTTGAAGTCTTAATCCCTGTACCTATGAATGTGATCTTATTTGGAAATGGGACAATTGCAGTTGTAATCAAGTTAAAATGAGATAAAATGGGATTTGGGTGGGCCCTAATCCTATGTAAGTGGTGCTCTTACAAGAAGAGAAGACAAAGAGAAGAGCTACACAAAGAGAGCACAACGTGGCAATAGTGTCAGAGATTAAATGATGCATCTATAAATCAAGGACACCCAGAACTTCCAGCAACCCCCAGAAGGTAAGAAGAGGCAGAGAAAGATTCGTTCCTGGAACCTTGCAAATTCTGGCATCCAAAACTGCGAGAAGAAATTTTTATTGTTCTAAGCCAACTAGTTTGTAGTAATTTGTTACTGCATTATGAAGAAACTAATACAACATTATAAGGCAATTTAAGAAATAAAAAAAAAGTTTGAACAATTTAATTTTTTTAATTTCCAAAATTTCTGATTCATTTTAATACACAGAGTCAAAAATCCTCGTGTTTCTTAGCATCATGAAGAAGAGACCCACTAATATTTTAAAGTTTTTCATATTATCTTAAAATGTTATTGTTATAAAAATAAAATAATTATGTAACCATCAAGTATTTTCAAGCTGCTATAGTTATTGACATGAGAAAAATGACAGAGGAAACCCCAGATGTAAATTAGTTCAAGGAGCAATGAAAATCTAATGTTTTGCATTACCATAGATTCTTTTACCATCTTTTGTTGGGAATATTATTTTCCCATCCCTCCCCCACCCACCCACACACACACACACACACACACACACACACAGGGATTTTACTAGGGATGCTGTTACTAAACCAGTGTCTAGTTCCAACTCTTTTTTGACTTGTCTTTCAATTTTTTTCAGTGCAAAATCTCTTTTACATCTCTGCTTCTCAAAAAATAAATAAATAAATAAATAAAAAATCCAAGTTACCTCAAGAGAATATTGAAGGTTTCCAGATCTTTAAGAATAAAAAAATAAAACTTAACCTAAGCAAGCTCCAAAAGTGTCCCCAGAGATTCTGTGATAGTCCTTTTCCTGCACCATCATCTAACTGTAGGTATTTTGAAACACATGCAAATCAGTTTTATTAATATTAATAATCCATAGTTTTTAAAATCTGTATTCTTTTTAAATATATTTTTATTTATTTATTTTTGACAGAGAGAGAGAGAGAAAGAGAGAGAGAGGTCTGAACTGGGGGAGCTCCCAGTTCAGCATATGGTTCCGCGCGGGGAAAAGGCCGGGGCTGGGGCTGGGATTCGATCCTCGGTCCCCGGCGCTGCAAAGTGAGCGCGTAACCCACTGAGCCATCCCGGCTTCCCCTAAAATCTGTGTTCTTTAAACTGTTCTAAACGTTGCCCTTTCTGTATAACTTTGCTAATCAAAGTGTTATCCAAGGACCAGCAGCAGAAGCATCACCTGGGAGCTTGTTAGAGATGCAGACTCCCAAACACAATTTCTAATGGGCTCTCCATGTGATTAAAGCGCACATTAAAGTTTGAGAATCAATGCTACACAACAGATCATTGGATTTCCCTGTAAATTTCCAAAGCAACGTCATACTTTACTGTTATGCATCAGAACTGAGAATAACTCTGTAGGATGTACCTGTTCCTAGTTGAATAACAGTATCTTTATTCCTTATTTATGTAAATCAAAATTCTTTAACATTTAGAGAATTTGTGAGAGAACAAAAAGGGTAGAAAAAGCCCCCAGAGCATAGGCATGTGCCACACTACTACAATGGATGTGCTCCTAATGTAACATATTCTCTGGTGTCAACATCTGGAACATCCCCAATAACATGAATAGAATATACATTAATAACACAGAAGGAAAGACCAGATCCACTGAAATGATAGTTTGGTTTTCTTTACCTGGGTAGATAATGAAGTAGATTCACTTTTCCCATGACACTAGGATGCCTGATATTTTGCTGTTGTTACATGACATGCTTCAGCATGACTAATACACCCCAGCTGGTCTCAATAGCAGGAAATGTGTCCTGGGGGTTGGGGGTGGTAGTGCCATGGTTAAGCAGAGGGAGATCTGTTGTGTCTATGATTAGAGTTGGGAGTGGGGTGAGAAGAAGAAATTAATGAAAAGGGAGAATATGAGGAAATCCCAGGAGTTCTACATTTTCAAGCTGTCATTTACCTTAGCAAAGTTGTGGTTGGTGACTGTGTTTACAGGCTGTGGATCTGTAAACAGCACATGTGCAAACCATTAGCTATTGTTTTGAAAATGACAGTATGGCCAATAATTTCAATTTCAGTGCTTAAGCGTGTACCAGATGACACTATGTTTTATTTAAAATGAAGTATGTATCATGCAGGGTGGGAACTTGTACCTTTTAAACACTTTTATATTGTGCAGTGTGCCATATGTTGCCTGCTTTCAGGTTTTTAAAGTGATTGCCTACTGCCTAAAGGTAGTTTGTCTCAAGATTATAATCCACATCTTGCTTGAGGGCAGAAACGAACCCATTAATTTAACAACACAGTAATAGGATTGGTATAAAGGAGTTACTTCTATTCAATATTCCTTAAGGATTAATTTGAATGATAGTTTGGTAAGAAGCAATACGACAGAGAACCAACATGAATGGAAAGGAGCCATACAAGAAATTTGGCCAAAGCATTATTTTTATTTTTTACTTTTTAAAATTAAATTTATTGGAGTGCTGTTGGTTAGTAAAAGTATATGGATTCCAGGTGTACAATTCTACAGTACATCATCTATGTGCTGCATTGTGTGTTCAGCACCCAAAATCATCTTTCCATCATCATGTTTTTGAAAGAACATCAAAGTAGTTTTAAGTTTACCTGCCACTAAACCCTGCATGGGGAGGGGGAGGGGGGAGGTGCAAACTTGATAGGTACATGAAGTAATTCCTAATTTAAATTTATTTTTTAAATCTTAAATTACAAAGTAATCCTTATTTTACCACTTTGGATAGAAACCATTTTCTTATTCTCTATTTATTCCCAGCTAACACAAAATACATGCTTACATGTGTTACATGTTATCCTGAATATGTAGTATTAAAAAAAGTTGCTAAATGCATATTATAGCTGAATTTAGCTTTGATAAGTTTTAGAACAGTCATTTAATAAAAGATCCATGTCATCTCTGACTGTTTTTAAAAATGAATATCTGATGTTCAGCTAAATGGGAGTGGTATCTAGCCCTAAAATGATATACACTGGCAAAGTGCTATTTAATTGCATGGATCTTGACATTTTTGTTCTGTGTAGTGAAGATCTGGGTAGTGAGACAGGGGCACGAATGAGTGAAGACTGCCCCGTGATTTGATAAAGGTCAAGCCAGTTTTTGTTTTCACTTACAGGGATGTTTCTCTGATTCAAAGGCCTAAAGTTCTAGATAATTGTTTCTCCTGGGCTGGTGTCTCAAGTTCTATCTCCATCAGAGTCAAATGTTAGCTCCTTTGTAATGGTTTCATCTCCCTAATCCAAAATACCATTATCACTTAAGTCACTTAATATTAGTACCCATGTTAGAGCAGTATCTTCTATTTCAAAAATGGCAGTATATAACAGGATTTCTAATCAGGTAATAACTATCTAGGTTTATTTTAAAAAGCTCTTTCTCATTAGCTAAATAAACCCCAGCAAAAACAGAAGATTAAGTTTCCCCCAGGGGGAGTCCAGACAGTTTCTTTTTGTGTGCTCCCCTCTCCTCCTTTGTAAGATGGGATCAGCAGCCTGTATTGGGAGGCCTGTGGGGGAAGAGATTAAGTTCTCCTCAGCTGGCTGACCAAGGGTGTGGCTCTTTAACATCTTTTGGCTAACAGATGGTGACAACCAACAGGTGCACCCAGATCACTGCACCAAGCTTTACGCATCTGCTGGGTTCTCAGTGTTCTCACTGCTGCTTCCCCACGCCAGCTGGGGCCTTAGTAGCTGCTCCAAATCATGGTGGAGACAAGGTGCAGAGAGATGGAGGTCTGTGACCTTCAACTATTATTAACCTACTGATATGATGCGCTTTAGAGGATAAGCAGGACAAGAATGCTTTGATCTGCATGGTATGCAGTGAAAAGAAAAACACAGGGTGTGGACTCTGAGATGAAGTGAGGAAACTTCAGTCAGTTTTGCTAACAAAATCCTCTTTTGAGGATTCAAGGGCTTCTCTGATCAGGGCCAGATATTTCACATTTAGCAAGGACACTGGCCTGCATTTATTGCCACTCTAGAAAATTGCTATTGGATGGACTAAGAGTTATTGAATAAAAACAACCCAGAGAATTACTGAGACAATTCCGTTTGTATCAATAACAATTACCCTTTTGTACACTTGTGTGCAATGCTCCTGCATTATCTCATTGCGTCCTTGTAACAAGTCTGTAGAGCAGGCGACGTTTCTATTTCCATTTTATAGTGGAGAAATGAAAGCACAGAGAGGCTAAATGATTTACAATGGAAAAGAGCAGAGTCAGTACCTATCGACTCAATGCTACTTAAATATGTATTTATTGAGTCTACTGTGTGCCAGGCACAGGTCTACAAGCCAACTCTCCAAACCAAGTTGACCTGACCCTCAAAACCCCTGTCTGTGTTTAACAGCTATGAGGAACAGTCAAGGATCAACTTACTTTAGAGCTTTATCTACTTTAAGGTACAGAGAAAGATAAATGTACTGTGAATTACAACTGTATTAAGTCCCTCTTGAAAGCATTGGCTTTTGTTTTGCTTTGGTCTGACTATTGAGACCTATATGTCACATAAAAGAAGGTCATGTTTCCATGTTGTTTTACTAACCCTAATCTCTAACCTTATTTAAAGCCTAGAATTTTGCAAGTTAGAATTCTCTCCCCTGTATTTTTATTTTTATAGATGAGAAAAATTACTTGCAGAACAGAGTCATGCAGTTCTTTAGTATTAAACAGAGACTGAAATTCCAAGATGCTGATTTCCTATCCTTGACTAAAAGCTACTTTTTTCACATTGGATCACCTTATTTCCATATATTCAGTGCTCATTACTCTAAAGAATTTGAGGACATTGTTATAATAGGCTGACTGCCACCTCCAGCCTCAGATGCTTGCTAGGTGAGGAGGAAACACAGTAAGGCCACTTTTAATGATTCTGGCTTTTACCGTTCGTTCTATAATAAATCACAAAGAGCAAAAAGTCAAGAAACATCAGGTGAACTGATGAGGGACACTGTCTTTCATAAGCAGCTTAACCAGGCACTCCTGGCATTGCTTTGGACATAGAAAATGTGGCCTGCAAAGAGTTAGAGAAGAAAAATGTTATCCCTTATCTTCTTCTCCAATTAGATCATGTGAAGAACGATATAGCCATTGGTGTCTAATAATCTATAATTTGTTATTTTTCTCTTGATAGGGGAGCTGTTTACTAAAGTTTTTGTTGTTGGTGGTGGTGGTTTTTGTTTTTCTTTGCATCTTATCACTTCATCTCCCCACAAACACCATTATTGGATCATTTTACAGATGAGGAAATTGAGGCTTACTGTGTTTGAGTAACTTGTATAAGATCTCATAGCTGATAATTATATATTTGTATGTTTTTTGGTTGTTGTTGACTACCTACCACTCTCACTGTACTATTAGTTGTATAAGGATAGAGATTGTGTCTATTTAGATGCCTATATTCACCCAAGGTGCTTACATTATTTAACAGGGCATATATATATAATATATATATATATATATATATATATATATATATATATATATATATATATTATATATAATAAATTCTTATTCAAAAATTAAATGAAAGCGCAAATAAATGAAATTGAAAAGCTATTTTAATTTAAATCCATCTCTGTCTGAATTCAGAGTCTATCTTTTTAACTGAGCGTATGACCCTAATTTGCTCAGCCTGGCTATGTTCTGCCCATACATTAGGTACTGTTATGTACTAAATTGTGTCTCCCTCAAGTTAATATGTTGAGGCCCTAACCTCCAATTTGACTATATATGGAGATAGTGTCTTTAAGGAGATAATTAAGATTAAATGAGATCATAAAGGTAGGGCCCTAATCCGATAGGTCTATTGTCATTATAAGAAGAGAAGTAGACACCAGAGCTCTCCCTTTGCACTAACATCGAAAAGAAGAAGTAGGATGACACAGCAAAAAGCAGCCATCTATAAAAAGAGTCTTACCAAAAACCAACCTGCCAGCACTTTGATCTTGGACTAATAGCCTCCAGAACTTTGAGAGAATTAATTTATGTCATTTAATCTACCCAATCTAGTGTTTTGTTATAGTAGTCTGAGCATGCTAGTATAATTATCATGACTT
>PVKE010018330.1:0-29679 GCA_004027555.1 Craseonycteris thonglongyai | reverse complement strand
TACATGTTATTCATACATTATTTGTTATTGCTTCAAAAATCATTGTTTGATAGTAAACAAAAGACCTTCATAAAGAATGAGCATTTACAAATGACCTAAAAGGGTCTTATAGTGAGGATATATATATATATATATATATATTTTTTTTTTTTAAGATTTATTTTATTGATTTTTGACAGAGAGAAACAGAGACAGAGAGAAGGGGGAGGGCCCAGAGCAGTCTCCATAGTTGACATTAGTTTTCCATATAGTTTCACTCCACATGTGGGCGCAGGGCTGCGCAGGGCAGGAACTGGGCCAGGAACCTCCCACATAGGCCGGGGTAAGAACTGAACTGGGGGCACACCCCAGTTCAGCATGTGGGTCCGCATGGGCCAGGGCCGGGATTCGATCCTTGGTCCCCAGGGCTTCAAAGCGAGCGCTTAACCTGCTGAGCCATCCCAGCTTTCCCAATGAGGATATTTTTTAAGTGACCCAGAACCAGCTCTTAAAAATATGAAAGTAAAATTGAAATGAATCTTTCTGTCAAGCAGTTACTTTATCTTTTAGATTCTGTTAACATAATATGTAGAAGAGGTGGTGATGAGTTCAGGATGTAAAAGCTAGACTACCCAGGTTCAAATCTTGGCTCTTTCACTGTCTAGCTGTGTGACTATGAACATGGTTTTTAATTAAAGCATGCTGTGCCTCAGTTTCATGATAATGAAAGTGGGCATAATTATAATACCTACCTTTTAGGATTATTGGTATGAGTCGATAGGGTAAAATAAAGCACTTTGAGCAGTGCCTGGCACATAGGAAACAGTCAATAAATGTAAGGGCTTATTAACCGACTGTTAATATTATACTGCAAATTATTTGGAAGTATTTAATTTCCACAAGCTCTTTGAATTCCCTAGGGCTCATTACGCATGGGAGTTTTGGTTTTCAGTCATCATAGTCTTGTACCTCATCACAGGAAAACATCTTCCTTTTAATGATGACTTTATTACTATGGTGTTGTTTATATCTACCTGGAGTCATCCCATATTTGTTTGTTCATCTAACCTTGCTTGACTTGTTGAGATTTGTATTGACATGGAGATATCCTGACCAGAACTTTGGTCTCCCTTGCAAATATTTATATCTTTTGTTTACAGCTCTGATGTCCTCTTGTAATACCCATGCAAAAGGGATACTGATAAATCTTGTGCTCAGCATTACACATTGTTTGTTTTAGCTGCCTTCCACTTCATGCTTCTTCCTTTTAAGAGCTAGCCATTACAAAAGGTTAGATTCACAGTTAGTAGGCTTTAGTTCTCCCTTTTGAATCAGTGAGGTTGCCGTTTTATTGCTCTCTGACTTACACTTCAGTGATGAGAGTAAACTAGCATCAGATTAAAGGTCAGCAAATCCCATCAAAGAGAGGAATATTAGGGGCAGAGATAGTTGGAGAGGCAGCACACCACTGGGTATTGACAGGGTGATTCCAGGGTATCAGTCAGCAGAATTATAGCTGCCCAGAGAGTCAGTACAGCTTTAATGAGCCTGTGTGAAGAGGAAGAGGGTGGATTTATGTAGTTCCTCATAATTTTCTGTAGAGACTGTTATTGCAGACATTCTGTGGAGTGTTCTGGTCTTTCATTTAATTCAAAGGTCCTGGAACTTATCCATCCTCTAAATTCCTTTTTGTTAGCTCAAATCAAAGTTGACATTTCCATGGTTTACCACCTAAAATACCCAGTTCAAAATCAGGTTTCTTTAAGTAATTTTGAAATCTGTATACTGTTAAAATAACCTACATTTATAGTTATATTAATGCATATATTATATTTCCTCTTCTGAAAAGTGGGTTGAATAATGAAGTAGGCAACAGGGGAAAATGTACATTTACACATTGCTCTTTAAGTAACTGGGTAAAAAAACCTAATTATAATTATGGTGCTTTTCAAAAAGATTTTAATATTCTCCTTAAATTCACTTTCCTAATTAATTGTTTATATGCCTGTTTGTATATATCCCATCTCACTGTTTACACCTCAGATACTCCTATACTGGAAAAAACAATTTTTCTTTTATCTCTGGAGGGGAAATGGTTTTAATTGTTCTAATGAGCAATTCTACATTTAACTGCTTTTTTTTTAAGTCCACCTTGATTTTGATGGTACTTTTTAGTGAATTTGACTCGTTAATTTTTTTTAAATCAGAGAACTATTAAATCTCTATGATTTCAAAATCTAGAAAATGTTTTGGGAAGTCAAGTGTTAATGATAAATGTCTTTGGATATCTTTGCTGTTGGTTAGCTGCTTAAAGAGTTAATGATAGACTAATTTAATAAATAGACTAATTTTTTTTAGTTAAAGTTTTATTTATAGGTCACTAGAAAATAGTTTGTGAAAAAATTATCAATGAATTTGCACTTGAATGTTTTGTTAGCCAAACCACTTTTTGTAATTTGTATTTAAGAATATGCTATTTTGATTACCTATAATTAATTGAATATATTATTAACATAGGGGTCTTGTTTGTGTTATTTGCTGCTTGGAAGATGCTTTCAAGCTTCTCTGCCATTGTCCTTTGCATGCCATGTTGGTGGTCCTGCTTTTCAGAAATTTACATGGTTTTTAATGGAAGAGAGTGATGGATGTGATGCAACCGTGAGAAGCACAAATATCCTTTTCAAAGTTCACTGTCGACTGACACAGCAAAATGTAAACTCCTTAAGAGATACATACAGATAAATATTAAATAAAAATAAAGAAGCCATCTTTAGTCTTTAATTAGATGCTGCATTTCTATTAAAGAGCTAGAATACTTAAAAGTAAAATCATATAAAGTCTAGTAAAGTTTATGCTTCCTATAATCATGCTGTGTTTCACAAAGCCATTTGAATAAAACTGAGTCTGTGTCCTTAATAATAATTTAGACAACTTTATGCTGTTATTACCTTGGAATGTGCTGAGAATGTCACTGACCCTCATGCCATATTTACTAGCAGTGTTGGTACATCAGGATAATTTGGCATAACAGAAACAATTAAGTAAACATTTCTTCCTTCAAGAAGAGAGTGGGAATTGTAGGCTATATGGTATTCATAATGTAGCCAACGTACTGTGTAGTCACTTTTGAACATTTTAGAGAAAAGGGAAAGAAGATGGCTGCAGCAAAGGGAAAGGAAATGAATATAAAGATAAGCATGAGATTAATTATCTGATATGGGCAGGATTCTTACTGCAATGAGGGATATATGGATGATGTTTACTGATCACTTTAAAGTAGACAACTATTATATTGTCTCTCTTTAAATTCAATTGGGATCTAGTATTTTCATTTGAGAAAAGTTACGAATAATAAAAGACTTGTTCTGATGTGGTACCATTTTACTCCCCATTGGTAGTTTCTGACCAAAATTTTTGTATCAAATATAAATTATAAGTATATTTTTCATACATTTTATCTGTGAAATATCTGATTAAAGATCTCTAAAATACTGAGAAGATGGAGAAATTTAGTGTACTTTGACTAATTTTAACAAAACAGTGTGTAGCCAGTTATAACAATGAGTACATTTTCAGGAAAAAAAGTTTTTATTCCAGAACAAATAAATAGCACCATTTACTTTCTGTGTTGCCTTCTATCCATGGCCATTCTCTATATTTCTGAGTTTATTTGAAGCGTGCGGCCAAAGACCGCTAATAATGAGCAGCTATCATGAGTGTATCATCATCAACATACATCAAAGTGCCATTCTGCTACCAGAAATGATATGAGAGTAAAAGTAACTTAAAAGAGCAAATTAAGAAAATAGATACTTAGGCAATAAAAATACCATTAAAATATGTTGCAATGTAATGGCAATACAATATATGGCAAAGAAATTTTGAGAAGTAAAAATGTCAGTTCCAAAAATCAAACCCCAAAACACAACAACCTCAATCAGATTTGACCGTGCAGTGAACATTACCAGAAATCAGATACAAGTTTTAATTGTAGGACAGATTTATTCGGATTACATCCTGAATATATATTTTATGTTCGTGGTTTGGCTTATTTTCACAGATGATAACTAAGGAGTTCTACAACTAGTTCTTTGACTTAGGGAATTAAAATATTTTAATGAAAACAGATTTTAGTCTATTCAGGGGTAGCGAACCTTTTGGCAATTGAGTGCCAAAGTTTATGAAATAAGAGTATACCCGCTCGACTCGCGTGCCAACCCATCGAGTGAGATAGAGGTATCGATTATTTTTATGTCTATAAGAGCATAAACAATAATTTTTAAATGGTATTCACAGCTCCGCGTGCCGAAATAATTGCTCCGCGTGCCACTTTGGGCACGCGTGCCATAGGTTCGCCACCCCCGGTCTATATGATTTAAAGTGAATACCACTATTATTTTTTAAAGTGATGATTATGTGCCAGGTACTGTTTTAGGCATTTTACATATTTTACAGCATTTAAACTTCACAGTAATTCCTGGAATTGGTGGTTTCTCTATAGAGAAGGAACTCGAGAACTTGCCTACAATCACATGGCTAATAAGTCAAGTATAGTGAAACCCTGGACTTAAGAGGGAAATAGACTTTGTTTTCACATTTACTGGCCATGTAATCTTGAGCAAGTCATTTAACCTCTTTGAAGTTTGGTTTTCTCAGCTATAAATGAGGATGATGACACCTCTACCATATAAGGTTATTTAAAAAACCAAATAAGAGAAAGACTGTGAAAGCTACAGCTTGTTGCTTAGCATGTAGTATATGCTTAAGGTGTGTTAAAATTTGAACAGAGAGAATGTTTAGGCCAAGCAATAGAATGAGACCCAAGTACTAGTGTTTTGGATTATCATATTAATAACCACTATAAAATAAGAGGTTAAAATCACCTACATAAGAAACAAAAGGGCAGAAAACATTTGCTTTTTGGCAGAAACATTTTGTATTGTGAACTGGGTCTGGGAGGCTCTTACCAAAGTCTAGAAGATTCGGTCTTCCAGAAAATAGAGGAGCTGGGGAAGCAGCTGTGTGGAGCAGCACAAACGATGCCCTCTGTGTTAGTGGGAGCAGGCACCACAGTGTAATGTTATCCTATTCACAGCATGGCAGTGATCTTAACTGACAAGACAGGAAATGAAAGTGCCATGGCAATCTCATTCTGTAGGGAGAAAAGGCAAGGGAAAGGAATGGGAAAAGGAAGGATTGAGATTCTTGAGTTTGCATAAACAAATGCTGAAAAGTCCTAGAAATGCACATAATAGAAGAGGACTAATTGGTTTTGATGGAAATCCAAATGTGGGCCTCTAGCATTTTCTAGTAAGCAGCCCCTAGGCATGTGGTAAATTTAAAAAGGTATCACTGGCGCATTAGATCATTAGATCACTGTTAATCACATAAGGTAGCTCGTCATAAAGTCCTGTAGGTATTAAAGACAGTGTTGTTATAATTCTTTCTCCCCACTTAGGTTCTGAAACTCTGCTTTTCCTTTATAGCTGGGTTTTTTCCATTTCAATTTAGTTATCATATTTACCAATCCTAAGGATCTCCTCACTAGAACATTTTGTTTGAACATCTATCCCTTTAGATAAAAAGAAAATGGCCGTTTCCTTTTTCTCTCACTTGTGATAATTTCCTTCAAGAACAGAGTATAGGTAACCCTTTGTGCTAATATGCGTGAGAAACATGGCCTGTTTTTTCCTTCATTCTTTTTTCACTGTCTCATGCAAGCACAGCATACTTCATATCTTGCCCTAGCCCTGTTCTCTTCTTCTGTAGCTGACAGTGCTTATATATCAAGTGCGCCAACAAGATGCAGCTCCATTTAACAAAAAAGTGCCTTAAAAATGTAACTCTTCTTTCTGCATTTTTATTGCACAGTCCATCTGCTCCTTCATCTTGGCTGCTCTTCACTTTCACAGTGACAAGGCTCACTCCTTTTTCTTGTCTCTTGAGGCAAGATCTAATTGGCAAGTGGGAAGTTTTCAAAATTTGCCTTCACCAGCCAACAGTAGTTTCAGATTTTTATGTAAACAGTTAGCTAAAATAGATTTGAAGGGTAAAGAGAAACTGATGAAAGGAAGATTTTTTTTTTTTAAAGTTCTTTCCCATAGAATGAACACACTTTCCTACAGGAGGAGCATAATAAATATTTTTGAATGAATGAACTATACAGTAATTTTGTCAGTAACTGGGTAAATACAGTAAGTCTGATCAATATTTTTGATGACTTCAAATAGCAAAATATTTAGTTTGAATCATTATTTCAGGCGTAAGTCTTGTGTAAAATATTCTTCTATTTCTGATTAAATAAATGGTCTGAACTTATGATGTGGTATGCATTGATGGTATAGCCAGGGAGAAGAATGGATCCCTAAGTGATCTCTGTATTGCCATTTGCATTGCTGGGAGAGTGCAGAAACACCAGATTCATAGCCTTGGGAATCACGCTGATGTGGAAAAACGGGTGATTCAAGAAGTACCTTTAAATGGTGTCCCTCTTCTCATTTAAAGTACATCTGTGGAACTGCTGGAAAATAACAGTAGGCTCTGCCCAGGAGTCTAGTACCTGTACAGACCAGGATACTAATAATGTCATTATAGCATGTAGCTGCTTTCTGTCGAACCTCTAATAAAGGTCATCAGTTGCCTGCTTTCTTGAGTGAGATGGCTTTTTTGGCAAGTGCTTGGAGAAAAGTTATCAGTGCTGTATGTTAGAAACAGGCATTCTGCCAACAGCTTTATAATGAAGGTGAAATGTAATAAAGCGATGGATTGACAGTTTATGTGTTGAAAGTGAAGGAAATGGAGGTGGGGAGAAGCATTATGGGGAATCTTTCTAGTCATATCTTCAATTGAAGCATCAGGGGAAATGCTTCAAAATCTTAGATTTATGAATTTCTAGTAAGCAGTTTCCCAGCATGTAAACAAATCTCAGTGGGCTGTTTTAGGAAGGTAGATTTGGGCAGTGAAGTAATCATTTTTATTCCTCTGATTTTCCAAATAGAAATGGACATATATGATAAAAATGTCAGCCACACTCTCCACGTCAGGGCCCTAACAGGATTACATGTCAGTTCTTAATGTCTCGCTCTGTTTTTCTTTGCCATGAATGGCTGCATTATTGCTCACAGGAACTTCACTGTAATATATGGTAAGAGACAAGTAGCTCTTTATGGCCAGTGATTATTCGGTTTGAATGAAACCTGTGATTTATGTCCATTTAACTGAAAAGCCTTGTAAATTCCCAGTGCTGCATTTTTCCTCAATAGAGAATGAGTCAAGCGAAAGTGACAACTAGGTTGGCGTGGAAATGTGCAGTGCATTGCCGTGTTATATTTAATACACCTGACATGAAAAACGTGCACGCACCACACAGTCACCTTAAATAGGAGTGAAAGTGACATTAGCTTGTAATATGACTGCCATATTCAGTGGATTAGACACTAACATTGGCTTAAAAGGAGATTTGGAGCCAGAGTGGGATGGGCATGGGGCCATGGGTTGTGATAGGCAACTATATCATCTGGCATTTCCTCATAATATTTTTAAAAATTAGTTGTTTTTACAGTTGCTTCTACTGATATCTATAAAATAATGTGATTCTTCCCTTTCATTACAAGTCTTATCTTTAGACCTAAGAAGGAGAGTGAAATTCATGTGCAATTATTATTCCAGATCTTTCTTTAAAGAGGTGCTGATATCCTTCAGTTCTTTTGAGGGGTGAGGGAATCTCTCAGTCAGTCAGACCCAACTCAAGGGGATACTGTCCCTGGACTTGGGCTTAGCTCCTTAGCTGTATCTTTAATTCACCCACTGTTTGTCTGAGAACCCAATCTCCCTTCCTCTACGCCCCCTGCCCCCCATATTAAGTCTGGCTTATGTAATGCCACCTTTAGAGATTTTTCAGTGTCTTTCTCTACTTGGTTTCCAAATTATATTTCAGTTTGCATAACCAAAAAGTAATTGTTTCAAATGAGATCTTATAACTATGAGGTTTGTGACCTTCATTTCATTTCCAGGTCTTCTGTTTCATACTTAAACTGCTTCTTCTTACTTAAAGATTTCAGGTGGAAAATTATTTTACCTTTTTTGAATTTTTGGGGAAAAGTAGCAACATGTCTATTAATCTTTCTTCTTTATAATTTGGGTTATTTTTCTCAAATTCTGGCTGACTTGTTTTTAAAATGAAGAAAACAAAAAGTAAAGTTGGTATTTTCTTTAATTATCTTTGTACCATCAAATAACAGACACAAAATTGGAAAATTGTAAGAAAAACAGAAAATATTAGAATTGAAGCTGTTTTCAAAGCAGCTAAGAGTTCGAGGCCTGCTGAAAATGATCTGATCTGGCTTTGTTTTACATGAAAATGCTGACACATTTTCCTCTGAGCTAAGACTGTGGTGTGGTAGTTGAATGAATCAAGAGCAAGTCCATCAGAAAATAGAATATAGAGATTTTATAGGCCTAAGCTTATGCGTGAGTAATTTGGGATCTCGTTTATGTCATGCTCATCAGGGGAAAAAAATCAGACAATTTAGGTACCTTTTTGTTTCACAGCAGGTCTGAATAATGGATTATTTACAAAGTAAAAGTGATCTGACTCTATCATTAGTATGGATATTGTGTCTTCTCTGATTGTGGACTGTTGTAGGGATAGATCTTAGTTATGCCTAATTGACAACCATGCGTAGAACACATTTGACTCTTCAGTACCAGATGAACAGAGGTTAGTCAATGGCCTTGGTCCTTGAAATGAGGGAAGCCATGAAGCTTAGTTAGTGCCCTGTGTTTGCACCTCATTCTCTCAGGTCAAGCCTTCATTGTGTTAACTATGTTGTTCTGTTAGAGAGGCTACTACTACTGTACAATTCAGCCATTGCTGATTTTGAATCTGCTTATTTATAATTCAAAAGCTTGTCTATATATTAATGAACCCTTAATGAGCTGTTGAAAATGCCTGAATTACAGTCAGATTATTAAACTCCAACAGCCCCATAATCATACCATTTGAGTGGGCTTTAGGTACTTTTCACATCTGCAGCTTAGTATTGTGAGGGTATGCGTTTATTCAGAGAAAGCTTTGTAATAATTTTGACCCGTAATTTATTTATTGCCCTCTGAATGCAGTCATCTATGCAGATGCTCTCTCCCATTATCTGTGGGGCAGGTGCACAGCATGTTGAAAGACAGCTAATTAGGATTTGCTGAAAGATATGCAAAAACTGTGGGCTTATAACAAAGCCAAGTTCATTGTTAAACAATGTTTTACTGTGTTTGTATGATTTGTCTAAGTCTTAGATATATTGAAATGAATGCTGTGGTTTTAAGTAGATTGTGATTGCAAATAGGGTGTCTATTTCTCTTTTAAATTTATAATGCTATGATTACCAAGCCTAAATGTAAAACTTTATATTTCTATAAAATGTTCTAGTATACATTTTAGAATAAAAATAAGAATGATTAATTTTTATTGTTTTCCCAAGTTTCAATTTGATGAGACTAAGATCTTTTGATAACCACATAGTCCCATTCATTTCGGTGCTTGCAAATTTAGGTTCATTAAAATGTTTATAGGTGCCTAGCGGAAGAGGTGTTATGATTGGAAGCCATGTGTGACTTGGACAGGTTAGTAAGCTAAATAATGGTGGGTGAATAGGTAGGTAGGGTGAGGAATAAAATAGTAATTTGAAGGAAATTAAGAACTAAGTAAAAAAATAAAACATCAAAATTAAAAATAATTTTGGAAACTAGGTATTACTATTTAAAGATCCAAAATTGTGGCTTTGCTTAATACAGAAAAAAATTTTTAATTTATTTTTCTGATTATAGCCAGTCTTCAACTAATATGATGAGAAGCAATAGGAACTTAACTCTAATTGTAAAGTGCGCCAGTACTTTTCATCCACAGAAGTGTGAACTTTTTGTCCAAAAATGATTTTTATGATTAGATTTGATGCACGTAATTTAAAACATTTTTTTCTATATTTGAGGCAAACACTGAGTGTTGATTTACTTATGATTTTAGAAGAGATGTTACTTATCACAAGGAGAAAATGTTATATACTAGCTGAAAATACATACTTGTAATTATTTTTATTTATGTCCACTACTGTTGAGTTTATGGGTTGCTTCCTATTGGGATGGTGGCATTTGTTTATATACATATTAGGTATGTATAAAAATGCCATTGATGGCTAATTAGTTTGTATCTTTTGCATTTTTTCCTGCCAAATTTATTTCTTATGTCTCCCTTATAGTCTGCTTCCATGTGTATTAATCATTGAGCCATCTTCTCTAGTTTGCCATACATGTGCAGGGAAATGTAATAATTTTGACTGTGGATGTTTATTTACTATTAAAGAACCTCACCAAATGTTCATAGGGAAAAGATCAATAAATATAAGTGCAAAGAGAAACTATAAACCTGGAGGAATATTGAAGGTAGATAAAAAACACATTTCCAAGAGAAGTACCAGTATCTGTGTAAATATAAAAAAGAAACAAAGATGAGAGCAAAATTTTTGTTTAAATAGGAGAAACTTAAGGAACTCCCAAAATGAATAATGTAAAATGAAACAGAGCCCCAGATAAGAGGTTGCTCAGTGAGTCCTCACTACATGTCAAATACACAAAAAACTTGGTATGTGGAACTACAACCATGTCTAGGCCATGAGCTTTTAACATGCAATTAGATGAATTAGAAGGAAAGAACACCAAAGATGTTTAAAATACCAATGTAACCAATATTTGACTGTTCCTTCTAGATCTAGAGGAAATAGCAAATACATGTTTGTATATCTTTAATTAACAACAATATTCTGATACTGATTTTATCTTATTTAAGAGAGTTATCTCACTTTTTGGTTCCCTAAATGAATTATTGTCTTAGTATATTACAGTTTTCAAACCTTATTTATTTACCTCTGGACAGGCAACAGTTATAATTTTAAACTATTGTGAGTTAGTTTTATTACCCAGTTGAAATTATTCTGAAGCATTTTTTTTAATGAAACTGACAGCTTTGAAGTGTTTGGAGGGAGGAAATTAAAGTTGTGCATTTGTGTTAAGACAACCAAGAGCTCTTTCCTGTTGTGGTGCAATTCAGGACATCTAGGAATGAAATCTGTTCTTAAAAGAATTGATGGTAGTTTTAGGTTAGCATATAAAACTGCAGAGCTGCTGCTCAGTTGAGTACTTGGCAGCTTATAGATGTTACTGTCATGTAAGTTACACTAGACATAGAGTGTGCTCCACTGTGGATAAACAACAACAAGCATAGACGCATGAGGCAGAATCCAAATGCACATGTGCAAGATGCCAACTTCCTTCCCCAAGATGCCTTGTAACTGGTGTGAGGAACCTGTTTTTAAGTGGATTTACAGAGGTTAATTGGACTGGGATATTTTACATTATGTTACCCATTAATGAAAATGCTAATTTTGAGCTGTCATGACTCCAGTGCTTTTTATATCATAATAATTATTTTAAAAGTTTCTCTTCTGTGTTGTTGAAAACATCTTGGCAGAAAGCCTATGTGACCTGATGAAACCTATGAATTGTCAGCTGTGATCTATAGTACTCAGATGAGGTTGCTGACTGGGCATCACTTAGGAAGTTCTTTATTTAAAAGCAAAATTAGATTGAGACTACTGTGCCCAGCACCGTATTACGATGTTGATGGTACATTTTTAATACTGTATTTAGTGTCCTGGTTTTATAGTTTGTTGAGAATTGCTTAACAAAGGCATTTAATTGTGTGTGTGTGTGTGTGTGTGTGTGTGTGTGTGTGTAAAATTACCTCGTAATGTATGTATTTCTTTTCTCTCCCTGAAATTACATGATGGAAAATCCCATCTAATCTCATTTACTTTTTAATTTTTGGCTATAGCTTGTGAATTGATTACTCCATGGAAATTCTGTTATTCTGACAATACAGAGAAACAAAATAGCCTTAGTCTTTCTTTCAATGAGTTTGTTTTATATGCTTGGATGATATTTCTCCTTTCTCAAAATTTTGAATTTTTTACCCCCTTCCGATTTTATGCTTTAATTACCTAAATCTGGGAAGACTGGATGTCAGAACATTTTGAGAAGCCAGGGTCACCTTTTTCCAAGGATCCAATTGGGGATAAATTGAGAAGGAATGATCTTAGAAATGATAGGATGTATGTAAATATTATCTTGAAAAAAAATTCTCATACTTATGATTATTGATAAAATGTGAACAATGAATTTCTCAGCATGAATTATAGTACACTGATGTTGTTTGATCATTTTCTCAAATAAACAAAATACTCACACTATTTGTCCTGTTTCTCGCTTCTTTCTCTCTCTCTTTCCTTGAAGGTCTCAGCATCAGAGGAGCCCAGGAGGAGGACCCTCCCGATCCCCAGCTAATGAGACTGGACAATATGCTTTTGGCAGAAGGGGTTTCAGGTCCTGAGAAAGGTGGGGGATCGGCGGCAGCAGCTGCAGCCGCGGCAGCCTCTGGAGGTTCTTCAGATAACTCTATTGAACACTCAGATTACAGAGCCAAATTGACCCAGATCAGACAAATCTATCACACAGAACTGGAGAAATATGAACAGGTCAGCAGCCGCCACTCTCATAGTCCTGCACAAACCCTCTATTGCTCTTCTGTTAGACTGCACTAACCAATTCTGAGGGCTGTGAGGGGTAGGTGTTAACACAAAGAGCAAAATAAGTAAGGTCAATGCAGAAACCCAAATGAATTGTTGAATTCATGAAATTAAGTCCCTTTGAGATTTTGGAGGTGAACCTAAACCTATTTTATCCCATCTACCTGTTTTGGTTTTATTTGTTCCTCACAATCACATGCCCTTATTACCACACCTGCAGCCATTCTTCCCTGCTAACCTCACCGCTTGGTGCTCCTCAAAGCTTTGTATCATTAATATTTGTTCATGCACTGGTCTTGTTCATAAGCTGTAACCACTTTAAAAGGGGAACACTGAATAGTGAGATCTTCCTTCAATGCTGTGAGCTCCAGAATCCTCTAGGAATTCTTATGGCTTGTGCCAGCAGATAGGGGAGGGAACTAACTTTACAAAGTAAGCAGGTTCTGGCCGGTCTCTCTGAGGAGACCTCCCAAGATAATTATAGTTAGCCCCGGTCAGGGAATACTGTGCTAAATTCCTGATTAGAAAGGGAGTATGGATTAAAAATGGTATTTTTAGCAATTGTATTAGCCATATTTCATTGAATCTAAGATGACTTTGGTTTTAAGCTGTATTGTTGTTTTATGTAGCAATGAGAAAAAATTAACACTTCCCAATTTAACTGTAACATGCCATTGATTGTAAAATGCTTTTAAACTTCAGAGATATTAAAATGTGGGGAGGGGAAGCCGGGATGGCTCAGTGGGTTAAGCGCTCACTTTGCAGTGCCGGGGACCCGGGATCGAATCCTGGCCCCGGCCCGTGCGGACCCATGTGCTGAACTGGGGAGTGCCCCCAGTTCAGTTCTCTCTCTGTCTCTGTTTCTCTCTCTCTCTCTCTCTCTGTCTGTCTGTCTGTCTGTCAAAAACAATAAAAAAAAAAGAAATGTGGGGAAAAATAAGTCTTAGAGTCAATGAAAAAAGGTAAAGTGTTCATGGTTCATTTTAAACATATTTTAGCTGTTAGTTTAAGCGTAAAAACCAGCTTATTTTGAGGAATTCTCACTGGAAGGTCATTTAAAAAAATTATTATGGAAATATTTAAATATGCCCTAAAATACAGAGAACATTATTATTAAGTCAAATCCTATGGAATTGCCGAGTTTTTAAGGTAAAAAAAAAGAGTTGTGAGTTGGCAGTTTTATAGAATTCAACCTAAAATAAGGAACTGCCTAGATACCCATCACCCAGATAAATAATTATCAACATTTTGTTAATCTTATTTTGTCTCTCTCTTCACCCCTGATGCACACCCCCATTTTTGTTTCTTTGTGGGGTATTTTAAAGCAGTCTTAGGCATCATATCATTTCACTCATAAATACTTCATCTAGTCAGGTTCTTATTAAAGTCCAAATACCTTATTAGTGTGATCTGGGAGTCTTGGCCAGTTTTAATGCCGATTTTTCTTCTGAGGTCCCTTTGTAGTTTCAATTGTATATGTTATTTGTTTCATTGGCTTCTTTAATATGATGGCTATGGTGGTATTAAGCAAATACTGGATTCTGTCCCAGAGGTGAGTGTTTTGAAGGAGGGTAGAAAGATTTATGTAGTTTTATGTTAAAATACAATATACCATAAATTAATATTATAAGATACTGTCTTTTTTTCTTCATAGGACTTTTGTGGATCTCAAACTATATCTGTAGTCTCATTTGTAGGAATAACAAGGTGTATAAGTAAGAATTTTATAAAAATTATCTTGTGTATATACATACAAAAAGGAACTTTCTGATTTGACATATGAATAATTGGGAGTAAACAAAATAAGTTATGGTTGAAAAGGTTGCCCTGTGCATAAACAGTGGAAAATGGCTCTAATTTGTAGTATAATCCTAATTGCATAACTTTATGTTAAATACATGTATACATACTTACTAAATAAATACCACCAGTCACCTTGCATGGAAAGATCTATAATAATCAGCCAAATTTCCCAACTTTTTGGCTGAGGAATTAAAGTAGTTCCTTATTATCTCCTGCCATGTCTCTTCATGTCAGCTTCCTTATTTTCTCCCTATAGCCCTGTTGGAAGTTGGGCGAAGCTGGCATCAGTCAATGTCACAAGGATTTTGGCTCTTTTGTTGTTGTTTTGCTTTGGTTTTTGTGCTTTAAAATTACACATAAGTTCTTCATAAGTTAATCTATAGTATGTATTTTTGTATTTTTGGATTAAATATCTGATTGGAAAATGAGTTTTAAAATGTAATTATGAATCTTATTTTTAGATACATTTTGTAGTTTAATAAAAACCACTTACATGTACATTTCTATTCTCATGTTTAACATTTTCAGATGGGAAAATATAGCTAATGAAATTGATGTAGTATTATGGATGATTAAAGATGGAGTATGATGATTAGTTGACTGACTCAACAGAATTTTAATTTACAAACTTTTGTCTGTAGGTTCTGAATTATTTTAGAAGTAACATAATGGCATTTAATTCTCTTGAGTTGCCTTTGGGATTGGCTTTTATAGCTTTTCTGTGAGTTTTGGCACAAGGTAGTTAACTTTTCGTTTCAGATCTTTGGAATACAGAGCTTTATCTGGAGATCTATCAGGGCTATGTTTTGGAGTTACTAAAAGGGCTAAGAGAAATTAAGTGAGATGAAAGGATGGCATTTCTAAAGTAGATGATAATTTCCATTTTACAGGTTATTTGTCCATTGTCACATATCTAGTTAGTGTCAGAATCAGGCATTGAAATCAGTTTTTAACAATATACCTTTCTTTTCCATTGAATTATGCTGCTGCTTATGTCGAATTGGAAAATAATTCAGGTGCATTTTGCTTCCTTTCTCTGATCTGCCTGTGTTGGATTGAATTTGGAATGGGATCAGATCAGAGATGGAAGAAACAGTGATTTTAATCACTTTGTAGTAATTATATTTTTTCTAAAAGTGAACATGGGTACTCTGAGTGACAAAAGCTTATTAGTAAACAGGAAGAACATATATGTTAAGGCAGAGGCTTCATCTGAAAATTGTATTGAATCTTTCACTAAAAGAAATAAACTACATTGGAATCTTAGAGCTATTTACTCTATTGTGTTTTGCAATGAAACTTTAATGAAAATGTATCTGAAGCCTGTTTAGATTTAGATTGCCATAAAATTAACAAACACTACCACTTCAGCAAATTAAAGTACCTTATAAACACAGCCACATTTACAAAGCTAAGCAGACTAGAGATACAGTTTGAGCAAATATTATATCTAAGCTGCAAGGCTCAGTTTTATGTGTGTGTTAGGAATTGTACTGTCTTCAAAATAGTGTCTTTTTTACTCCATATAGTATCCTTTGATCATATGTCTCCATTACATCGGCTCAGATGTAAATGATTTTTTATGTAAACATCTAAGTTCACTTATAAACCCTTTTGGAATACTAGGCATAAAATATATAATAAAGTAAGGTTCTTGAATATTATGACCACCCAAAAGGAAACAAAACTATTTTACTTTGCTCTTGTTGATCCTGACACCCAACAAGAATATGATAATTTTTTAAAGTTTGCAGCAACTGTCTCATAATATTTTTGTTAGGTGTATTGCCTCCCTCTTTAGCAGGGGACAGAAACCTGGTGGCTTCTAATTGTCTTCTTGTTGATTAGCTACAAGTTTTGAAAAATACTTGTACTGTACCTTTTCAATATGCTCTTATGATTAAAGGTCCAACTATTAGAATAGGTAAATTCCAAATGAACTTGAGCCATGTGTCCTGGGAAGTCTGTTTTTAAGAATTGAAGACTTTTGTGGTTCCTTCACATCTCTACCAAAGCGCAATGGACACATTGGTTTTTGCAAATGAAATTTGACTTACACATTTTTTCTCAGTTAAAAAGGAAAAGCTATATCATGCCCTATCTAGCTCTCCCACTTTGCTTGTACTAGAAGGAATGCTTGTACACAGGCAATTCACTTTGTAATTTATAGGTGCTATAATAGAGATGACATATTGAAAGCTATCTACTATAATTATATTGAAATACATTTTTGCTTAAGGCGAAAGTGTTGTAAGGGTCTCAGCCCTCCCCAAACATCTGGGAACCTGCTTTCTGAGTTCACAAATGTCATTGTGAATTTACCTCAAATCAGGTAAAGCATTGGAGCCAAGCATGTACACTGAATGTGCTCAATCAGGTATCTAGTTTAGCTACTGGAGGACTTTCAGATTGCAGGGAATTATTAGGGGAGTGGAGAATGAGTGTGGAACCTAAACTACTGTAAAGGAATGAACTGGGGTTTTTTGAGGATCTCAACATTATGTGCTTACATTTGCTGGCAAAATCTCCTTTGCTTGTATAGGAGCATTTTTATTTTTATCAGGTTAAAAAATGATGATGTTATTACATTAGAGGTATAGCCTGCAAACTCTTAAATTTCATTTTGCTATTTTTTTTTTAATAGTTAAGCAGGAAAGACAAAACTTGATATTTCATTTTCCCAAGCAAGGCTTTGTCACTCATTTGCTCCAACGCAAATATTTTATTAATTGTTAGCTTTTGTGCTAGGTCTTTTCCTTGGCTGGAAGGAGTGTTTGAATGTTGCCTCCTTTCTTTTCCTCCCAAGTTTCTACTGTTTTGGCTGTATGTACCAAATGTATCTGTGACCACAAACTTGATTAATAAAATGAATTATTTGTATTTGAAAACTCTTTTATTTTTCAACTTCTTTGGAAACCATGTTTTTATTACTTAGGCAATGGGAAGCCAGAACTATATTACTTAATCACAGTAGGGACTTGCTTGCAGAATAACACAAAAAGTATGAATTTCATTAAATTGCCATTTTCATTGTCAATAATAACTGCCATTTATTATTAATTATGTTTCAGACTCTGCAACGAACTTAACATGTATTATGTTATATAATTTTTATAAAACCCTCATGAGGTAGGTCTCTAAACCATGTAATTAATTAGGTAAGAAAGTGTTGAGTACAATAGATATTTCATCTTTACGGCAGTTCCTTTGACATATTGATCTTATTCTAGTTGGCTTAGAAAGAATTTTTAAATACTGTTTTTTATCCTAAAATAGGAATTTGTTGATTTAATAATAAATAAAAAACTATAGTATTGGACTAGAGTTACTTACAAGATTATAAAGGCATCTATAAAATAGATGCATACCAATGTAGGAGTCATCAACTTTTAATAAACTTGATTAATAATCTTTCTTTGAAAAGTAGATTTTACAATAGGGGGTATTATGATCTGTTGTCTACAATCAGCTTCTCTAGATAGTTAAGAAAAGACCAATTTAGTTTTTAGGTTTGATCACTAAACCACTTAAAAACTTCCTCTAAAAATCAGTGCTTGCTCACTGATTTTATATTTTTACATTCAGTGATCTGAACTTATAGGCAATAAAGGGATTGAATCTTGAATTCACAACTGAATAATGCACAACCACAAAACAAACCCCTGAAAACTTTAAGTTTGAGTGTAAATCAAATAGGTGTGGATATTGAGGAGACAGTTTTACTAGCCAATAAATACCATTAAAAATATTATTAAAAAATCCAAATATTTCAAATTCTCAGTTATTATTTGCTTTGGATTTTTAAGGAAAAAAGAACAAATGGTAAGGAAAAAGGCTCATATTGCAAAGAAAAGCCCCCTTTTGTGGGGAGGAACTACAAAAATAAGAAAGAATGTAACCTCAGGAGTTTCTGGCAGCCATTTTGCCACCATGAGGGAGAACATGCTTGAGATTAAAGCCAGTGCTGATGAGGATGATGAAAAAACAACAGAGAGAAGTGAGGTCCTGGGCACATTGTTTGAGCCTATATCAAGCTCCCACCTGCATTTAGCACCATTTCTGAACTGTTCAGTTATGTGAGCCAGTAAATGACCTTTATCTTTTAAGCTGAATTGATTGAAAGTATTTTCATCAGATGAAGCCTCCTCCATGCTTTATGTTCACTTAACTATGTTATTGCAATGTATGTTTTAAAACAATTCCCTGCCAAATGCATCCTAGATGGTTTTCAGCAGCTGGATTAAAAGGAAAAAAAGGTTTCTGTTACTACTCTAAATCAGAAAATTTAAGGAATCAAAACTCTTATTTCCTAAATATTCCAGTTAACTAAAATGTTTTTACATTTATGTTGTGGACATTGACCAGAAAATTATTTACTGACAATTTCACTTGGAAAAATAATAAGGCAATGAAAAATTTCTCCAATGTCTATTTTAATAACATAGTCTTGGAGGTATGATGAAGAATATGATAAGTGTGTGAAGTGAGCATCCCACATTGTAAATGGCATCGATGCTAGTATGTGGTTGGGTGGTCCTTCAAAACAACTGCAATCATTTGATTGTTCTTACTGCATTTATGTGTTTAAAAAATGTATGCCTTTTAAGGAATAGAAGATGAGACAGTACTATGTTCTGCTCGGAAAGTGGTACAGATGATGCTGTAAATGAGGCTGTAATTTACTTGCAGTGGTATAAAGGAAAAAAATCACTTTGCCTAAAGTGTATGCATCTTTCTTAAGGGTGTACCCAGATTTTAATTATCTAAATGTAAATACTTAACGAATTTTACTTAGAGTAATGAGCTAAAGTGCACACTACATAAATGAGATGTTCTAATTAATCATGTATGAACTACTGGTTTAAAGAAAAGCTATGTGAATTCTGTGAATGTTGGGCTATTGCCAAATTGCTAATCAGCATTTCCATTCATAGATGACTTCACTTAATAAGTTGTGAGACATTCAGCAAATGTTTTAGAAAATTATGAATTTTTTAGATGTAGAAACCTTTTGCTTTTAACCTGCCCCCCCCCCCCCACACCGCCCCAATAATCCTTTGGCTGCTTCTTAGAAACCATAGGCAAACATTCATTCTGGAGAAATTAAAATACAACCAGAAAAATACTAAAAGAGCTAACATTTCAGGTATCATTGACACAGGAGCCTTGAATTATTTGTCAAGATATACGCCATGTCATAGATATGTTACCATAATGGGTGATCTAGCTTTGTAGGAATTAGCAATGCTATATGTGCAGATTAGAAATACTTCCATACTTGAGTACAGCAGTTGTCAAACTTTTTGGTCTTAGGATTTATTTTAGACTCTTAGAAATTATTGGAGGCCCATTAAGAACTTTCATTTGGTAAGTTGTGTCTATCAATACATATTATACTAGAAATTAAAATGGAGAAAAATTAAAAGTACTTATTAATTAATTAAAAAATAATAGTAATTTATGTTATTATGTAAAAATCACATTTTTAAAATGTATATTCCTTCCAAATTAAAAATTCAGCAAGAAGAATGGCATTGTTTTTACATTTTTGCAAAACTCTTTAACGTTGGGCTTAATAGAAGTCACCTGGATTCTCAGTGTACTTCTGCAGTCTGTCATCATGTGGTTAAAGTGTATGAAGAATATCTGGCCTCACATAGATATGTCATTGTGAAAGGGAGGAGTATATTAATAGCCTTTTATATAATTGTGGATATTCTTCTGTGATATTCCACTAAAACTTGAAAAGTTGTAGTTTCTTAAACGTTAGCTACAATGTGAAGTTTGAAACTATATTAATTGACTCTTTATACCCTGTTCCTTTAAAATCCATTGGTATAGTTTGCACTTTAAATGGTTCTTCTATCCATGCATGTTTTTGTAACCTCATGCATTGATCATTTGGAAAATATTGGTTCACTGAATTATGTATATCTTCTATTGTTGACACATTTCATTGTATAACATCAAAATATCATAGTTAATATCAACACCAAACTCATCAGAAAGTCTGCTGGGAAACTGTCATGCTCAAAGTGGTGAATGGAAGTTTTCTAAATTGTAATTTTCACTTGAAAATTCAAATTTCATCATTGGCACAACTACCGGTACTACCATCTGTTTTTCTTGATGTGACAGGCTCACTTGGTTCATTTTTTAGAAAAACATGTGCCAAATACCCAAACCTAAATAATCATAATTTGTCTATTTTGCTTTTAAATAAAAAGTGTTCCAGCCATGAAAAAAAGCAACTTCACTCACAACTTAAACAATCAAGTGCTTTTTCTCGAGATAGCCATCCATCAATATGCAGAGTACTTTCTGTATGCTTTCTGTTTGCCACACAGAATATTCAAGACTTAGTATTGAGATGTAGTAAAATGAATAATTTCTCTTGCTTCATTAAGGATAATCCTAAATGAACCATCTGTGCATGTTTGTATGAATGTGTGGTGGTGAAGAATAAAAACAGAAACATCAAAGATGACTTAGTATGCTGTTTCCCAAAGAATTTTTCTTATTACTTTGGTCTGCAAGATGCTGTAGAGAGAGCTGCGCTGTCCAGTACTGTTGTCTCTAATCACATGTAACTGTTTGAAATTTGGCAGGTCTGAACTGAGATGTGCTGTAAATGTAAAACACTGGATTTCAAAGTATATGAAAAAAAACTTAACAGATCTCATTAACAGTTTTTAATATTGGTTATGTGTTGAAATGTTAATATTTTTTTATCTATTGGGTTAAATAATACACAGTGTTATAATTAATTTATTTTTATTTTGTTTTCATGTGGCTACTAGAGAATTTAAAATTTTCATATGTGGCTGTCACTATATCTTTGGATAGTACTACTATAGAGAAAGTTGGATATTCTAGATGTATTTCATTCCCCTTTGAAGATTTATTATTGGCATACTAGAAGTACCGAGGAGTCCTGCAAAAATGAAAAATATCTTTAAAATTTTTGGTTAATACAACATTACCCAAACATGTTATATTATTGGGCCATGTATTAACATTTCTTGGACTAGCTATAGAAGTGTAGAACTTGCTAATCTCAATTTGGGGAAATAGTTCTAGTTTAATTTTCTTCATTTTACTGATGAGAAATCTGAGGGCTAGATAGAATTTGTCAAATTATATAATTTTGAAATTATATGAATATCTCTTTAGGGAAAGTAGAAGAAAAAACACAAACATATCTCTTGACAGGTGACTTCTTCATTTTAGCTCGGCAGAACTTCAGTTATAGAGTTGCGAAGTTCCTTAATTTTTGTTTGTGTGTCTTAACCTAGGACAATAATTATTAACCTTTTTAAGTTATAGGCTGGCTAAGAATCAAAAAAGATAACAAACAAGAACTCCACAGATTATCCCTTCAAGAAATACACATGTGCACACAGCTTGTATAAGATTTCATGGAGTCATAGACATTTTAAACCCTAATTCAGGGGTAATGTATTTAAGATTATTAATAACATTATTCTTGATTTGTAATATAAAAACCCACCAATCAATATGCTCTGAAGAATCCCATAAGTATACATAGTGTCACTACCCACAAGGAATTTTAATTTCTTAAGACTTAGAACACATTTAAAAAGCTAACTGGTAAGCAAGACTCATTTACCTTACTCTAGAAATATTTATAGAAAAGCTTTATAAAAGCTTAGAGTAACTGAAATACCCAATGTACTTGAAAGGTTAGTTCTCTAATGATCAGTTAGAAAAACCATCATGTGAGCAATGTTCAGGATATCTGTAGGGAAGTAGGCATTATTATAGCTTCAAAATGTGTCTTACCGTGATCAATGATTGTTCTGTCTGCTCGCCCTACCAGGGGCATCCCTCTAGAAAGACACAGAATTTCCTGTCTTACTTTTTTAACAAAAATGCCAGATGTTCTTTGTGTTCAATAGTCTAGACTGATATTTTATTTACCAAGGCAGTACTGGATTTCATTGTAGGTCCAGTTACATGGTTTTGTAGAAGCAAAAGAGTATAGGTGAACTGAAAGAGGCTAAGGATTAACTAAAAAGTTTGAGACCCAAATCTGAAAAGGATTTGCCCCTGCCCTGAAGAGTTGAGCTGCTGCTGTAGGCATTTTCCAGGGATGGCTCCTGTTCACTCATGAGGCCCATACCACAGCTTAATTATACTAGGACATTGGCATGCTTGGCATCCAATGTACATGCTAACTCAAACCTGAATCCCCTCTTCTCTACATGTTCTCTTGATTCCTCTGAACTTGCTACATACCATATTTCCAGAGTTTTTCTTGTGCCTGGAATTCCTCCTGATTTCCATCTTTATCCCCCTTTCAAAAATCCTACCCATTCTTTAAAGCCCAAATGTCACTTCCACCATGTAGCCTGACATGATCTGTGCTTCCAGATGAGAACATTCCCTCCTTGGAATTTAGGAAGCACTTATTCTTATCTTCCTGTGACACTGTGCCCAGACTACCTTGTTTGAAAATAAGTGTTTTTAATCTGTTTTATTGCACTGAAAACCAGGTCCACATCTTGCTCATTTTATGTCCCTTAATAGGGATATAAAAATAATTTGAACTTCATAGTTCTTCAGTAAGCATTTGTTGAAAAAGTATAAAACCCCAGAACAATTGGAAGGCGCTTAGTATTAACATTTAACAAATATTTCTATATAGGAGTTGGTACAAAGCATCCTCTAATGGGTAAATGTCATTATGGAACTGGGACAGGGTGGGTGACAAGGGCAGTTGAGTGCTATGTCTCCTTTGCATGTCTGGCCAGTCCTAGTTTCAGAACCACTGCCATTTCACAAGTGTCTTAGTTTTCATTTTACCCTACCCACTGCATAATGTCAATGGCAGTTGCAAATGAGGTAGAAATTCAGACGAGTTAATGTCTGAGTATGATAATATAAAATACCAGATTCCTAAGGAGTGATTTTATTTTTTCCCCTTTACAGGCATGTAATGAATTTACTACACATGTGATGAACCTTCTCCGAGAACAGAGTAGAACACGTCCCATTTCCCCAAAAGAGATTGAAAGAATGGTGGGCATCATCCATCGAAAATTTAGTTCCATTCAGATGCAGCTCAAGCAAAGCACTTGTGAAGCAGTTATGATTCTAAGATCAAGGTTCCTTGATGCCAGGTACGTGAGGCCACACATCTATTGCTTTTTGTGTTTTTCTTTTTCAGTCCTTGTATATTATTTTCTTTAAAAATGACCAGTTGGTTTTAGATTCTTCATTAATTTGGCTGTAAGAGCTCTTCTACGATGTATAGGTAGTTGACCTCATGGTGCCTGCACTATCAAGCCTCTTGTCTGGGAGTGGTTAGGGCTTATTAGCCGCCAATTTGGGGACTTAGGAAATAGGTAGGATTAGTGTGGCTACTAATGATTTTGGGATATGTAGCCTTTCAAATCTGATGCTAAATATTTTTAAAGAAAATTTTAAGTCCATAACTTTGTTTTAACAAAGGTTTGTGTTCTAAGAATTCCTTGATGTTCCATTGCCTGTGTGCATTGTAAGAAAGTACTTGGAGAGACTGATACTCCTGAAAAGAAAGTGGTATTTTAGTTAATAGTGGTCACCACAAAACCCCAAACTCCATTTTTCCAAATCAAGTAAGAAAGCCTATCAGTTTCTACTGTTAGGATGAAAATGTCCCCCTTTTATCTGAAACTTTCACCAAGTTTCAGAGGAGTGAGGTAATAAGTTGTATATGGCATATTTGACCCACTGGGTGACAGAATAGAAGAATTGTCAAGTTGCTGTGATATGCTGCCTCTGCAGGGTTGCCTCTTGGGCACTTCTAACACTTGTGATCAATCTTCAGCTTTGGAAAGAAGTTTCTATATTGTTTGGCTTTCACTCCCTTGGAATCTGACAGAGGTGATAATTAGCGTCCAAATTTTAGTGTTAAAGAAAATAACTAAGTTAGCGTCTCAACTGGAGAACAAGGTGTGTGGAACAGTCTTCATGCCAGGGCTCTTCCTTAGAGCCAGATAATTATACTACTTAATTATACTACCATTCTCCTAGTTAAGCAGAGCCCAGTATCACCTTTGGTTCCTCCTTCTTCCATAATAAATCATCACTAGAACTCACAAGCGCTTCATTTTCTACATTGCTTGTATTCTTTCTTTCCATTGTTACCTGTACTGCTCAGTTCTTTTTTTTTTAAAGAATAGTTTGATTTTAATATTTATTTATTTTTGACAGGGAGAGAGAGAGATACAGAGACAGAGAGAGAACTGAACTGGGGGAGCTCCCAGTTCAGCATATGGTTCCGCACGGGCCAGGGTCGGGATTCGATCCCCGGTCCCCGGCGCTGCAAAGTGAGCGCCTAACCCACTGAGCCATCCTGGCTTCCCCATACTGCTCAGTTCTTGTTCATCCTTTCGTACCTGGACTAGCACAGCACCCTTCTATTCATCTCCCTGTCTGAAGTCTTACTCCTCTCCCGTCCATCCTTCATATTCCTTTTCTGTTTCTATAGCACCGCAGTGCCCTAATTGCTTGGTTTAAAAAAAAAAACAACTGTAGCTTTTCAATACTGGAGAATTTATACACACTACTTAACTTGGCATTTAAGGCCTTATATGACCTGTACCCGCCTGCATTCCTTTGCATTACTTTTTTGTTGTTGTTATATTTTCTAAAGTTTTATTTTTTTTATACCGGTATTTATGAAAATACCAAACTCACTATGAAAAATTTGGAAAAATGTATAAAACAGAAGGGTGAGGAATAAAAGGCAAGTACATTTTACTACCCAGAGAAAAAACTACTGTAAATGTTTTAGTTTATTTCCATTGGGTTTTGGGGCATTTAAGAAATGTTCTTGTAATGGTACAGTATGCATATTTGGTTTTCATTTTTAAAACAATTACTATGAATATATAAACATTTTTCATATTGTGTAAGCGCTAATTTTAAGTATTTTAATGGTTGAAATTACCAAATGGATATATGATAAATAATTTACTTAGCCATTCCTTCATTTTCCAGTATAGCCCCTTCCTTCCTTCTTTGCTTCTCTTCTTTCTTCTTTCCTTCTACAAATATTTATTTGGGCTGAGGATATAAAGATAAACAAGATAGGTTGACATACTTGCCCCAGTTGAGCTTACATTCTACTTTGGGAAATAGATAATAAACAAGTAAACAAATATGCTGTAGTATTCTATTTAATATTGTAATCAAATGTAATAGGATAATGCTATAAAGAAAAATAAAGCAAGGTAAGGAGAGAGAAAATGATGGAAATAAGGTACTATTTTAGACAGATTTTTATTGAAAGTGTGTTGAGTAGAGAGGTTGGATGAGGGGCAGTGAAGTGTTAGAACAGACAGGTGCGTATCTGAAGAGACAGCTATTGCTCAGCTTTAACCTACAACTGCCTTCACAAATATCAGCCTGGTGTGGTTGATCTTCCAGTTTTTCATAAAAAGCCAGAAACCTAGTTTTTATGACAGTTCATTATGGTGTGGTCTCAACAAATGTTTTGATGGTAATTATCAAATGGGCCAGGTAATTATCTGTAGGTTTCACAGTGTGTATTCTAGACCTTTTCCACTCATCTCACCAAACCACCTGCTTATCATCAGTCTGCCTCTTCAAATACCCCAGGTCAGAGCTTAGTTTTTCTTTTCAAGTAATGCATGACTCCTATAAAAATGCTAATTACTATTCTTGATATGTGTCTCTTCTTTTCTTTCTCTGTCTTCCCTCACCATCGCCCCCATCCAATTTATCATCAAATCCTAGTTATTTTAATCCCCAAATAGATCTTGAATCTCTTCTTCATCCTTAGGAAACAATGGTTTAACCTTCAAAAAAATTACTGTGGGTGGGGAAGCCAGGATGGCTCAGTGGGTTAAGCGCTCACTTTGCAGCATCAGGGACCTAGGATCAAATCCCAGCCCCGGCCTGTGTGGAACCACGTGCTGAGCTAGGGAGGTCCCCCAGTTCGGTTCTCTCTCTGTCTCTGTCTCTGTATCTCTCTCTCTCTCTGTCTAAATAAATAAATAAATAAATAAAACTAAAAAATATATATATATATTAAAAAAAAAAAAAAATTATTGTGGGAAAGCCAGGTTGGCTCAGCGGGTTAAGTGCTCGCTTTGAAGCCCCAAAGATTGAGGATCGAATCCCGGCTCCAGCCCAGGCGGACCCACATGCTGAACTGGGGTGTGCTTCCCGAATGCAGTGAGGCCCCTAGTTCAGTTCAAAAAAATAATAAAATAAAAAATTATTGAAATTAAGGAATTTTAGTTCTAATAACCTGAGATGTTTTGTTTTGACCTAGATTTCTTGCTCCCTTGACTTTCCCTTAATGTTGAGATATGGATCACATACTTAACCTGCCGTATTAGTGACGTAATTGTAACTAGAAGAATCTCATAGGGTGTACACATTTACAACTGCCTACTTACTGACTGTCTTCTCTGAGTGTAGGATATCACAGTTGAAAAGGTCATTATGATTATTTGGAAGAACATATTAAAGTTATTTGGGGAAAGTATTTCCCATTTACTGGAGAATCTTATTTAAAGTGAAGTCTGACAAATGCTCATATTCAGGCTGAAATTCTAAAATCTTAGTAACAAAACCCAGACTTAAGTGATATTTTTGCTATTTGAAATAAATTGTTAATAAATACTTGATCTTCTGACACTCCGCCACACCTTTCCCAGTTAAAAAAAAATTTCCCACCCCTACTTTTTCCCTTGTGAGCAAATCACACCTCAGTCAAGGCAGTTGCTTAAGCAGAAAAATCCAGAAATCCTCGATCTATTTTTTTCTTTTCTTTTCTTTTTTTTTTTTTTTTTTATTGTTTTGACAGAGAGAGAAAGAGAACTGAACTGGGGGAACGCCCCAGTTCAGCAAATGGGTCCGCATGGGCCGGGGCCGGGATTCGATCCTGGGATTCGATCCTGGGATTCGATCCTGGGATTCGATCCTTGGTTCCTGGCGCTGCAAAGTGAGCGCTTAACCCACTGAGCCATCCCGGCTTCCCCAATCTATTGCTTTCTTACCTTCCTTTTCTGTCTTCTCCATCCACGTTCCCACCCCCTCTTCAATCCATCACCAGGAACTATTACTTTTACGTTTCAAATAGATCTTGAATTTTTTTGTTTCCATTACTTTCATCTTATGCTAAGTTAACACCATCTCTTAATTTGACTATTGCCATTCTCTTATATTTATATTCTAAAAGTATCTCTATATTTTCTTTCATGTCCTCCTCCCACTGTCCTCAGCAGTCAGAACAATCTTTTTAAAACATAAAACTTAAAACCTGTAATAGCTTCCCATTGGTAAAATAAAATTCTGAAATTCTTAGGGGAACCGCTAAACCTATATAATCTGGCTCCTGCCCTTTCTTCCAAACTTATCTCATGCATTCTCTGATTTTTACTGTGCCCCAGCCTCTTTAGCCCTTTGGACTTTCCAACCTCTTCTCTGTTTTAGGACAGATTCCTCTGCTTATTCTTCCCCTCTATTCTGTGACTAACTCCTACACATTCTCCTGGTCTCAGATTAAACTTTGCTCCTTCAAGGAAACCTTTCCTGACTCAATCTATGTTGGGTTTTCCTCTTATACACTTCCATCATACCTTGTGCTTTCCCTTCATGATACTTGCTATGATCACTACAATTTTTAGTTATTTGGGTCTGTGATACTTGTCTATTGTCTTTCCTTCCCCAACCTTTTTACTTTTCCCCTTAACCCTCCAATCTTTTGTAAACTCTTTGGTAGAGCTTTTCTGTTTTGTTACAACTGGATCTTTATTGATACCTAGAACACAATAGATTCTCAATAAATATTTGTTGAATAAATTAAAGAATAAAGTCAATTATGTTTCACATTCTAGTGTTTTTCTTAGTGATTTTACATCTTAAGATGTGTTGGGTAGTGCTTTGGAGGATGCCAACAACATAATTACAATATCATAATGATAAGTTAAACCCTAAGAATGTTTAAAAATAGAAATCTCATTTTTTTTGTATGATCCTAAGTAATAGAGCCCTCTTTGGTTAATACTGATCTTAACTACACTTCTTTTCTTTTGGTTCTTGTCATAGACGAAAAAGGCGGAACTTTAGTAAACAGGCCACAGAAATTTTGAATGAATATTTTTACTCACACCTCAGCAACCCCTACCCCAGTGAAGAAGCCAAAGAGGAACTGGCCAAGAAATGCAGCATCACAGTGTCACAAGTGAGTGAGGACTCTGTGTGTCTGTCATGTTTCCCCAGTAATACTGGAACCCTGTTTCTTCCTTAGGGCATAATAATCAAATTTCATATCCAGTTGTCCCATCATCAAAGATGATATGATGAAAATGTAGGTGTTCCCACATTTTTATGCAAGATTTTAAGCTTAGATAATTTTTAAAAGTCCCAAGTGGTAAGCAGTCAAGATAGTCACGGCCACCCTCATGTAAATCTTCTGTACAGAGGACATAAAGATGCCATGGGAAGAGACACAGGTTAAATTAAACCTGCATGACCCTTCAGTAAATGTCATGTAGTCCTGCTTTCCCCAGTTTAGATGACTGACTTAAGCCTCCACAGTGAGAAACGAATTTATTTGTTGCCAATAGGAAATTTCATATAACTCTTTGGTAAAAGTTTTGAGGAATTCAACAAGTCCTTTCTTTAATAATCATGCCATTATGATATTTGGGTCCCAAAGATTTCTTTGCTTAAACAGAAGAATTAAGTTCATTCCTGTCACTGTTTGTTTGTATTTTATTTTGAATGTCTACTTGTAATAAATTGTGGCCCAAAAGTTAGCTATCATTGTCTAACAAAAGTACATTTAATTTTATGACTAGGCAGATAGACTGGTATTTACACTGAAGATTGGAGATAAATAAAGAAGCAACTGTACCTCCTTAAAATTTAAATATATCCTATTGACATTGGTTCTAAAATGCCATTTTTAAATATTCATATTGTTGTTTATAGATTGTCATTTGAATAGGATTTCTTTATAGCATGCAAATGTGATGGTTGCCAACCAGGTCTTTCAGTGAACTTACGGAAAAACTAACACTTTGCAGAAATTTCAGTGTTCCCTAGAGGTCACATGACACAAAAATTTGAAAGTAGTTTTCTTTTTTTTTTTATTGTTAAATTTAATGGGGTGACATTGGTTGGTAACAATCAGACAGTTTCCCAATGGACAACTCCACATCACATCACCCATGCATCGCATTATGTGCCCAGCTCCCAGAATCAGGTCCCCCTCCAACCC
>PVKE010018329.1:0-29678 GCA_004027555.1 Craseonycteris thonglongyai | reverse complement strand
CTCTCTCTCTCTCTCTCTCTCTCTCTCTCTCACCTTTCAATAAAACTTACAAAACAAAAGAACTAAAAGGCAAGGCAAATAAAAATCCAGAAAAGGATAGGTGTCATTATGACTTCAGGAGATACTTTAAATCTACCCTACACAAAAATAAAAGTACAATAAAATAATGAGACAAAATAACATTTGTTTATGTTCCAAATAAAGTAACAAAAACAATAAACTAAAAAATTAAAAAATAAATCTGTATCATTCAATTAGGGATGACAAAAGCATAGAGCTGACATAAAGTATACATTAAAACATCCCACTTAGTAGAAGCTGGCAGAGTCAGGTTTAGGGGGGGGGGGAATTTATAGATTACATAGATAGATAGATATATAGACAGACAGAAAGACTCACAGACAAACATAAATGAGACAGAAATAGAGACAGAGACTGACTATAAGGCAAACATGGTAAAATCTTAACTGGAAAATCTGGGTATCCTATTGCAATTTTTCTCTAAGTTTGAAATTAATTTAAAAGAAAAAGTTTTAAGTAAAATTAATAGTTATATAATAAGGGACCTGGAAGCCAAGAAAATAACACTTTCTTTTCTGGGGTATAAAGATCTTTCACCTAATTTGTTCTCATACCAGGACCCAGAGACACATGAACTGTTAATATAAAAAGATAGAAATTCTACAAGAGCATTCTCAGACAATAATGCAAAATCACAAAACAAACTATCTATAAATATATCTAGTATGTTTTATAACAATGATGAGAGGAATTTTATCAAAAATACCTGTAAGTGGAAAGAAAAAAGAAACATAATGATCTGTTTCTACCTAAAAAATTTAGAAAGAGGAAAAAAAGTTGAAAAAGGGGAAGTATTAAAATTAAGATACAAAATTAATAAAGGAAAAACAGATATGATAAAAACGTTAGAGAGTATTTCAAGGAAAATGGTATAATCAGAGATAGCAAAGTAGCTTTCAAATACGAAGAGGTAGGAAGTAGATTCAAGGAAAGGGCTAAAAAGAACAGAGTACAGTGGAAGTTATAAGGTGTACAGGCAGGAGAGGTATTCAGACAGGAAGGGCTGGAAACTACAGAAGTTAAAGATCTGCATCCAACTTGGTAATTGTGAATAACAGGAAAGAGGGAAGAAATATACACCAATCTGACTCCCTTCCCAACAGGCTCTCCATGCCAAATTAAGAGCATCTCAATCCACCACACTTCCTATAGAAGTAAAACCAGAAGCTAAGGGAGAAAAAGATCAATGAAAGGATAGCTGGGTGGGGCTCATCTCCCAGTATGCCCAAAATATGCCCTTCATTGCCCCATCTTTGTGCCTTTTGTAATGCCATTTCTTCAGTTAGAATACCCTTCCTAAGCTCCTCAGTTTCTGTGTTCAGTCATTAATTCATTCCACATACTTTAAATATGCAAGGGGCCCATAGATTTGTGCCAGACACTGTTCTAGGCACAGTGGATACAACAGTGGACACAATAAAAATCCCTGCCCTCACGTTGCTACATAGAGGAGACATAACAAAGCAGCACCTCACACAGGAAAAGGTGCTTTGCATCCCTAATTTAAAAGAAGAGAGAGAGGGGCAGAGAAGATGGAAGGCAGAAAAGGCTACAATTTTAAGGCATCATTTTGAAAGTGACTTTAAAAACCCGAAAGAGCTAAGGGGTACAAATGAGACATGAAAGTTCCAGGCAAAAGGAACAGCAACAGCAAAGGCCTCAGGCAAGTGTGTCTGGTCTTTCAAGCTGACATTCCATTCTGCCTGTAAAGCCCAACTCAAGTGCCACTTACTCAGGAAAACATTTTTATTTCTATAAATCAGAATTACCCACTGCCTCAGCACCATATCTGTATCTTCCTTAGGGCACCTTGTATATAGGAAACCCTCTTTTCAAACATACAAAAGTAATTGCTGATCAATTAATCAAAAAAAGTCAGGTAACACAGAAACCCATTTAGGAATGATATGTACATATTTTAACCATTTTTAAACTTCAAACATATAAATGTGCATTCATTTCCCCCATGCTCCACCTAAACCTTTTTTTTAATATGGGGTCTGCCACTTTCTTAGGTAATCCACACCCATAATCCATTATCTACAATATCTATTTTCCTTTCCTTTAAAGTGGTACAGGAACTGTAAAAAAATTACTTGCAAAGGTTAAAGTGGAACAGGAATTGTAAAAATTACTTGCAAAGTTTTCTAGGAGCAGGATCCTTCCAGATATTTACAAGGCTTCTCCACCTATTTCATTTGTCTTAACTACAACACAATTCACTGAAAGGTATTTCTTTCAGCCTCTTACCTTTGTCAAGTCCTTCCAAAGCATTTCATAAAACCAACTCTTTCTGCATTCATATTTAATCTATTTGAGTAATACTTACCTATTTATACTCATAAGTACCCCTGGTGTAAATAACTTTGAAAACAAACACAACTGGTAAGCAGAGAAATCAAACAATACCCAGGGAAACCAGAGCTAACCTACCAGTCTGTTGTACATGTGCAGGTTATGGGGCTTGGTTAGTATGGTTTACTAAGGGTATGTTTAATTCTGAATGTTAAAATCACACCCAGTAAAGGATATGAGTAGACATATCTCCAAATAAGACATTTATTTGGTCATTTATAAAGCCAGTAAGTATACATGAAAATGTGTTCAAATCATTAGTTGCTAGGGAAATGAAAATCAAAAGCACACTGATACATAACTGTACACCCACTAGACTGACTATAATCAAAGACAATAACTGCTGGAGAGGATGTGGAGAAACTGGAACTCTGAGACATAGCTAGTAAAAATGTAAAATGGTGCAGCTGCTTTGGAAAACATTTTGGCAGTTCCTCAAAATGTTAAACAGAGTTACCACGTAACCCACCAATTCTACTCCTAGGTATAAGCCCAAAAGAACTGAAAACACATGGTCACACAAAAACTTGTACATGAATGTTCATAGCAGCATTACTCCTAACATTCAAGATGTGGAAACAACTCAAATGTCCATTAACTGATGAATGGATAAACAAAATGTGGTATATCCATACAATGAAATATTACTCAGCCATAAATAGGAATGAAGTTCTGATATATGCTACAAAATGATAAACTTAGAAAACATTATACTAAGTGAAAGAAGCAAATCACAAAAGGCCACTTATTTGTACAACTTCATTTATATGTAATGTCCAAAAGAGACAAATCCATAGAGATAGAAAGTAGAACAGTAGTTGTCAGAGGCTGGGGGAAAGAGGAACATAGAATGACTATTAGTAGGTATGGAGGGTGTCTTTCTGGGGTGATGAAAATATTCTATAAATACTGAGTAGTAAAGGTTGTACATTTTTGTGAATATACTAAAAACCTTAAAAAATGTCAGTGCTATCAACATTCAATAAACGCTTACTGATGAGGGACAAAAGCCCAGATGTGTTAAACAGAAATTTCCATGAATATATTTACATAAGGCTAACAACCACCTCTGTTGGAGATGAGTATGAGGCCCTTAAAGGCAGGGATGGCTTCTCATATACAGCATTTCCTTTAACATCTAGTATATAAAATTACACCAAATAGATATTCAATCAAGGTTCACTAAGTAACTTAATAAATGCCCACATGTTGCAAACCGGGATCTAGAAGTGCCCTGACCAAAATGCCATGCTAATTAGGGAAAACTCACTGTTTATTCTCCATAATCCTGAACTGCCACTAACAAGTTACTTCTCTTAAACAAAAGTATATATTGTCTGTTTATACCAGCCTTACTACCATGTCACAATCCAGAGGACCCATTTCTAATTTCCATGACATTTTTAAAACCCAGCACAAATTCTTCACCTTAGGTCTATCACTAAGTGTGACTTATTGGTCTCTCAGTATATTTTTCTACCTCTTTAACCACATTCCCTAAGATAGAAATATCTCAATATTTAGCCTCCTTCTTCTTCTCAAACACCCTGGAACCAAAAAGAGCAATTATCGTTACCTTCATGTTACAAATAAGAAAAAAAATGTCAATGGTCTAAGGTCATCTTTCTTCAAAGATCATCTTTCTTCACATGAATTGTGTACTTCCAAACTCTTTTCTCTTTAAATTAACAGGGAACTTTGTAATAAGTTAGATTTTAAAAAGAATAAATACAAATAAAAATATATAAAATCAAAACAATTAAGTATAAAATCCAGAATGGAGAGCTGAGGCAAGAGAGCAAAAACAGAAAGAAAAAAAAAACCACCTTGTTTAGAACAAGAAGAGTTAAACAAAGGGCTGATGCTTGGAAGATGCTGTTGTGGCAAGAGATGACAAGGACAAATGGAGACCTATTCAGCTTCTTTGCTCTGGTCATCTTCATCAGGGAGCATGATCTTCAAACTGGGAAGGTTAGATAAAACTGATAAAAAGAAGCTAACACTTAAGGTAAGTAGAATGGAAAGTGGACTGTAATGGAATAGCTCAAAAGAATGCGTTTTCGAATCCAAATAAATCACACTCTGTGATACTGAAAAAACTTTTAGATCTGACTGCTGATTACCTAAGCTATCTTGACATAGTGCCAAAAAGACCAGGAATGAAAGAGTGCATTCTCAATTTTCAAAAAAGGAGAAATGCAAACCCAGAAAAACATCGATGGGTAAACTTACCATGTACCCTGAAATTTTCTAGAATAGGTACACAACAAAAAGAAAAAGCCACTGTGGAGTCTTTATTAAGGCAGGCCATACAACATTTGCTTCTTTGATAGGATTACTAAAGTGGAAAAAGGGAGAATAATACAGACATATACATAACTGGTTCTAACAAGACAATTTGACAGAATCTTTTAATGACAGGCTGGTGAAAAAAATGGGGAAATGTTGAATAGCAGAAGCTTGAAAATCTGTTAAACTCTACTAGGAAGATATAGCTGTTTGAACATCTGGTTGATTAATGTACCACCATCAACCAATTTGGAAGTCTCCAATAAAATCTCACAGAATTCCATCCTTTTCCATGATCTAGACAACTTCCATTAATTCAATGAAGTCATAGACCTTACCTTCACATTTTCAAGGGCCACAAAACAGTGAGTGACCCGACACACACAGCCTGACAACAATCAGGCTCCAGAAAGATCAGAGTAGGCTGAAATGAGGGTCCAAAACCAAAATCAACAGGGAGTCAAGGCCAGCATTCAGATTTTAAAATTTAAATAAATGCACGTATATAAGTAAACTTTAGTTTATGTGGGAAATAGCTGGGTAATAAAAGCTACAAAAAAATCTCCATATAATCTCAAGATATGTTAATGAGTATGTCCAGACCTGATAAATGTAGTTCTTTAATTAATCAACTTAAATATTTTTTCCATATGAATCATTCCCAGATCTCATCCTAAAAACAGTTATAACAAAAATCTACAAATGTAATTTAGTTAAAACTCTAGCTTTAGACTCAGGTATTCAAATGTATCTTAGGGTTAGAAAACATTTTATTTGTTGAGCCTAATTTATTGACATTTGTATCACTACATCAATATATCCTTGAAAGAAGGCTCAGATATTATTAAATCCAAGTCCTTCTTTTAACAGAAAAAAAAACTAAAAAAATTAGGTAACATGGGGAAGCCGGGATGGCTCAGTGGGTTGGGCGCTCGCTTTGTAGCACCGGAAACCGAGGATCGAGTCCCAGACCCCGGCCCGTGCGGACCCATGTACTGAACTGGGGAGCTCCCCCAGTTCAGTTCTCTCTCTGTCCTTGTATCTCTCTCTCTCTCTCTCTCTCTCTCTCTGTAAAAAATAATTAAAAAAAAAAAACTTTAAAAAATAAATTAGGTAACTTGTTCCAAGTGATCCCCAAATCAGTCCCTTTTTCCCACACCATGTGGGTTTTCAGCCCTCGGTCCTTACTTAAAATTTGTACTATGTACTAAAGAGTTAGAAAACACATACAAAAACAGTCATCAACACTGTATTTTGCTAATGAAAAAATCAACTTAGCAAGAACAAATAACCACAGCACATTAGCCAGTAAAATATTCTGACATGTCACTTACACGACAAGGTTGATAACCAATACTTGTTACCAAAAGGCACTCTAAAAATACAAATGGGTTTTATTCTCAACCATTATTGTGTGCTTACTTATTAAAGCATTATCCCATATCCTATTTAACATTAGCAAAATAAAGTAAAACTTATTACACAGATGGAATAGCTTTTAATGGTGATGCCATTGTTAACTGTGCTTGAAATCCACCCCCCACCCCACCCCCAATCATAAAGTATACCCTTATAAAATCATTAAGATTTTAGACCTTCAAACCTAAACAGCAGGCCAAAGGATTTCTTCATTTAGGGTAGCATAAGTGTGCTCCCACCACTCCCCCAGAAACAATGCCCCTTCAATAGCCCAAAGGTTGTCTGGCAGGCAGGCCAGGGATCCCCTGTGGTCTAATGTCCACCCTCCCCTTTCCCCTCCTCCCCTCCCCCTCACCGCCCAATACCTCTTCTCCCACCCCCTTAAAGAAGACAAATGGAGAATTGAGAATTGATCAAAGGGGCAGTTAGCAAGGCTGTGGCTTATGATCGCTAGCATCTGCTAGGCCAGCTCCAGGAGGATCCATCCACCCCTAAATGAAGACCTGGGTGCCTCTCCTAGCCCCAGGGTTCCTCTGGGACTCGTCTTGAAAGAAAGAGGGAACTTCACGGCCCGAATACCCTCCTCCCCGGTCTCATCCACTAGAGCCCCAGCAAGCTCTTTGTTTCCAACAGCTGTGGGGGTTGGGGGGCAGGCGGCCTTAGACTGAGGGGAGAGGTCACTCCCTTGCTCCCTTTGCTGCCAATCTTCGGGCCCTCCCGCAAAACATACAAACGCACGTATAGGATCATTCCCGCAGAACTGGTCCCCTCTCTCCACAACACCTTAATAACCGGGTCACACCTTGCTAGACAGAGGCACTCCCTGAAACCGAATTAGCTCTTTCTGTTACCCAAACCCTACACAGAATGACTCCCTCGCTAGCTCCCTCTGGATAGACACAAATGGGGCTCACTCCAGAACCCCATCCTTCTTTCTCAATGCATATCCCTGAGCCTCAGACTTCACCCATGCACAACATGCACCACACACACACACACCACAGGGTCTCTTCCTGGGCCCCAGGACTATTCCCTACTCATATCCACAGATCCAGGGTCACCCACCTCTACCCCCAAAGGGCATATATACACGTACGTGTACACACACACACATTGCCAATCCTTGTCCTCTGGGCCTCTGGCTCCCTTTACTCACACGACCCCTCCAAGACTCCAGTGCCCTACTAAGGAAAACCCTCGCCAGCACATGGTCACTCCCTTGGCCCTCAGCCTCGGCCTCCAGGACAGACGGACACGCACAGAGAAAACCTCTGCCTGGGGCCGCCCCCCATCCGCTCCCCTGAGCCTTCACAACACAAACACGCGCTCTCCAGTGCACACCCACGATCACACCGGGAGCCTTAGCCGGCTGTCTATGCCTCGCTGGGTCCCGGCCTCAGCAGCTCCCAACACGCCGGGCCAGCCTCGCTCAGCCACTCGACACACAAGGACGCACGCACGGCCACTCCCCATCCTCGGCGCCGGTCCCCAAGCCGGCACAGCGCGCTCGCGCCCCCCCGCCGCCCCAGGGCCCCGCTCCCCGGGACCCTCCGCGCCGGGGCCTTTCCCAGCCTGGCCGCGGGAATCGCCAAGGGACGGACGGCGTCGGCGGAAGCAGGGGCCGCAGGGGCCGGCTCCGGCCGGTCTTACCTGAGCAGTTGATGCTCTTGCCTTTGCCGCCGGGACACTCCCCGCCGCCGCCGCTACCGCCGCCGGCGGGCTGGTTGGACGCGCGGCTCCCCGGCAGAGAGAAGGCGAAGAGCAGAAGCACCGACGTGTAGCAGCAGAAGGCGAGCGGGGGCGCGGCAGGCAGCCGGAGCGGCACCTCAGCGGCCGCGGCGCCCATGACTGGCTCCCCTGGACGGCGGGAAGCGCAGGGAGCCGCAGGCCCGGGGCATCCAGCCGCGCTCCGGGAGCCCTGCCGCTGCCTCGGCACCTCCTAGAGGCCGCGCCGCTGCGCCCGGGCGCAGACCCTCAGCATCCCCGTCCCACCCGCAGCGCCCGCCAGGCCGCGGCCCGCCGCGCTCGGGACGGAGTCGGAAGGTCCGGGCGCGTGGAGGGTCGGGTGCGCGCGAGGGTGCGAGCCCGCGTAGTGGAGACTGAGGTTGGGGGAGCGAGCGGGTGGGCGGGCGCGTGCGCGGCGGGCGGGGGTCGCGAGGCAGGGGCGGGCCCAGCCCCTCACTAGCCTCCTCGCCTTCCCTTTGTGTCCACGATCGTCGCCACCGCCTCACAAAGACCCCGGCCCGCCCGGTGAGGGGCGCGTGACAGAGCCGCCAGCAGGAGGGGTGGCTGCGACCCCGCCCCGCGCACACCCCAGCGCCCACGCCGACAGCTCCGCCCCCGCCCGTGGCCGGCGCCGCCTCCAGGGGAGCTATTGTTCCTGCGGAGGGCCGGGGTCGCGGCGGACCCTAGGGCTGGCCTCCGTGGGCCGGCGGGCGCCGAGGATGCTCCGTAGGCATAACCGTGAAAGACGTTTTTGCCGTCCTTTGTAAGCATTTCATGCGTCCGGCAGCCGGGCTGGAAAAGAGGGGCAGGTGATCCTTTATGTATCTATTTTCTAGATGAAGAAACTGAGCCATGGAGAGGTGAAGGTGACTTGTTCAAGGTCACGTACAAGAAATGGACAGGACCAGAATTGGAACCCAAGTTCTGACTCCAGCTATGTAGTTCTAAGAGATGGGGATAAATGGCTAAATTCTAGGGTCTTCACCCCTACCCCATTTCTACATATACCACCAATTGAATTTAAAAGACTGTTTTAAGGGAGTCACTGTAGTCAAGCTGCTAAATTACTAAAATCAAGTAGGTTGAGGTACGAGAAAATGATTCTGTTCTTGTGTTAACTAACTGGGAACTTAAACTTTTGAACTTTCCAGTCCTGGATAGGGATATACATCAAACCCACAGATAATTCTTTGATTACTACCTGAAGGACTAAGGAAAGAATGTTCATGTGTCCAGAATGTCACATACCCTGCCATGCATTATCCAGACTACTACTGGTCATCTAGACTGGAGGATCAGCATCTAGCGAAGACCAATCCAGGACTGATTTCCAACGATGTACTTTTTACTATAAGAACCCTCAGCTTTTCTTTCTTCTTTAGAACGCTCTGGGTATTACCTAGTTGTGCTTCCAGTTTGCAAATCCTGAGACCCTTGAATAAGACGTTAGAATGTATTTCTAGCCAAAGCCTTCTGATTTCATTTATGCTCTGTCAACAGACCATTTTGTATTGCCCTCTCCCACTAATACTAGCTAATATATAGACAGGAATTGCTATATATAAGACCTGGTTAAACTTAGAGCTCTTTACCTTCATTGCTTTCCAATTCTTTTTTACAGCCCTAAAAGGGAGTTTTCATTCTCATCCCAATTCCACAGATGAGGACGTTGGGATGCAGAGAGGTAAAATGGTCTGACTCCCAGTCCAGTGCTCTTCTTGTCACATCATAAGTGAGACTCACCACAAGCAGTAAGATTATGGATTGAATTGTTTAAAAGTCCTCTCACTTTTTCATTCTATTATGCTGCCTCTCACCTCAGAAGGAATTTTTAAATCTCATTAAAAAACATAACTTTAACTCATAACATTTTTTTTTATATTTTTTTTATTTTTTATTTTTTATTCATTTATTTTTATTTATTTATTTTTGACAGAGAGAGAGAGAGAGATACAGAGACAGAGAGAGAACTGAACTGGGGGAGCTCCCAGTTCAGCATATGGTTCTGCACGGGCCGGGGCGGGGATTCGATCCCTGGTCCCCAGCGCTGCAAAGTGAGTGCCTAACCCACTGAGCCATCCCAGCTTCCCCAACATTTTTTTTAAACGTGTGAGAAGCCACCATAAAAGTAAATCACATTGGGGAAAATATTTTCAATAGAGATAAGAGACAATGTACATAATATAAAAAGTAATATAAACCAAGAAGAAAACACTGACATAGAAAAATAGGCTGAATTGTATTACATAAAATACAGACTATATATAAAAAGATATTTAGACCCACTGGTAATAAAACGCAGATTAAAATCACAAGTTTGCTTTGTTTTGCTTTTTGCCCCCTGTGGATGATTAATGGTAGTTTAATGAATTGACAAAACCTAGCACTATTTATTTATACATTTTGGGAGGGCAATTCAAGCATGCATCATAAAACTTTAATATAGGTTGACCCTTTAATCTAGCAATTGCACATATTGGAATTTATCCTAAAGGAATAACTGGACAAGCACACAAAAAATGTATATATGGATGTTCAGCACAAACCTTTTTATAATAGTAAATATAATCTAAATGTCCATCCATGAGAAATAAAGTATGGTGCCTCTGTACAGTGGAATATTATGCAGCTTTAACAATGATGATTGGGTTAGTGTTTATGGAAATGGAGAAAAGTGGGATTACTAATGAGTAGATATAAGAAAATCCTATTTTTGTAAAATGTCCATGTGTTTGCACATCCACAGGAAAAAAGTCAAGAAGAATATATTAACTGGTTATCTCTGAAAATGGGCTTATAAGTAATAGGTACTTGTCCTTTATATTATTCTGTCTTGTCTGAATTTTTTTTCAGTGAAAATTTTTATAGTTATATTTTGCAAAAGTTACTTCCTTTTAAATTATATTTTCATGATGCATTTTATATAAATACACATTTTTAACATGTTACTAAGATTTGCCTCAAACCTTGAAACTGTTAGAAGTGGCATTGCAGTTGTTACAGCCAAAATTCAACTTCTGGCATCTGAATCAGGTGTGATCCCAGGTTCCTGACAGCTAAGGCACAGTGGAGGGCTCCCTCTCAGTCAGACCACTCCTTCAGCAGCTTCTCTGGTCAGCTTGACCTCTCCTGTGCTTCTTTCCTGCCCTGTGTCTTGGCTTTCCCAGCCCCAGAATTCTGCCTTTTTTTTTTTTTCCCCATTTGAGTGTATAGCCTAGGCAGAAATATTTAGAGGAGACAACATTTAAATAAAAATCAAAAACCCTGTAGCCATAAATCACAAATTAACTTACATCTGCATCCTCAAAATAGGTAAGAAAAACTCAACACAGACTTCTTAAGTTTTCAAATTGAAAAGGACTCTACTTCAGAAACAGGATTTCTCTGATGTCAGTCATCCAATCTCAGAGGAAAAGGTCAGGTCATCTAATACAAACCCCATCACAGGCTCAATACAGGGTGAACCAAAAGTAGGTGGACATAAACACCGTAAATCTTATCATTTACTGTCCACCGGTATTTGGTAAGCGCAAACCATCAGCAAAGAGTGTGGGACTTGCTACATAAAACCACCTAGAAAATGTTTTAAAGAATGTAGATTTCTGAATACTACTCTAGATATTCTGAGAGAAACTCAAGTATCCCTTATTTATATTAAGCTTCTCTAAGTAACTCAGATGCAACTGCCAGTTTGGAAACCCCTGGTCTAACCTTGGTCAGTCAGTCAGTCATTGCTCTTTAACAAAGGACCACAAAATGTCAGCCAGGCGCCACATAAACATTTCTTATAGACCTGGGGGTTGACTGATCTAGGCGAGGCTTGTTTGAATGGCTGTGCTTCAAGGTGCAGCTGGGCTTGGCTCCTGTGTATAGGGTGAGCTCTGATCGCCATTATTATTAATTTGGGGGTCCAGCTGAAGAGGTGGAAGCTACCCATGGGGAACTCTTCTTATGGAGATGGCAATGCTGCAAGGGGACATGCCCAACTGTGCAACACTTTTCACACCCCTGCTTGTTCATGTCTGCAAACATCCCACTGGCTCAACCAAGTCTCATAGCTGAGCTCAAAGACAAAAGATAGGGAAGTCTATTCTTAAGGAGGTGAGTGAAAAGGAGTGAATATGGAATGCGTATTTTTGAACAATAATCTATCAGAAATCCTATACTTGAACACCATTATTTATGCTCTGTAAGAATGCTTTCAGATGCAAGTAACAGAAAACCCAATGCAAATTAAACAAAAAGAAATGTATTGGCTCTGCTTTTTTTTTTTTGAAGCCCGACGTAGTGGTCTCTCCTATGAGCTGGAAAGCATTGCATTCCTTCAAGAAATCTTTGTGAGCATTTGCTGCATGCTAGACACCTCAGGAGCCTCTGGGGGCAAGAGATAATCTTGCCTCAGTGTCTAGAAGCGGGTGACAGCTAAAAATGAACAGTTATAACTCAGTGTGATAAACATGAAATAGAAATGGAGCATGTGTGTGTATTTGGGGGTATGGGGTAGGAGTAAATGGCAAATCCTACGCCATAGTCCCAGCCCAGACACAGTTCTGGCTTTTTTGAACCTTCTGCTGGATGTGCTAGCTGCATAATGAAGCCCTGATAAATGATAATGAGACAATTTGGGACTGAAAATTGGCCTTGATAGAAGAAAGTCACAGCACTTGAGCGCTGTCCAGCGCTGGGATGGGGATGATTCATGGTGCAGCACTGGTGTGAGCCTGGGATTGACCTCTGGCACAGCTTGAGCTATCAGACCCCACTTCCTAGAGAGAGAGAGGTTTGTAAAAGACTGGGAAGCATGGATAAAGCATTCATTCAGTACGTTTGTATGGAAGACCTACTCCTAGTCCCTGAAAATGCAATGGTTGGGGAAGGTCAGAAGTTTACCTGTTAGAACGACACCTGTGCTAAGATCAGAAGGGTGAATAGATGTTAACCAAGTGAAAAGGGTGTGTTCCAGGCAGAGGAGACACCATGAACAAAAGACTGGTGAGTAAAAGTGTCTGGGTGCCAGCCAGTGTAGTAAGGACAGAGAGCAAGGCCAACTTGTTTTAAACTTCATTCATTGAGTCAACAAATACTTGCTGAGCATCTACTACAATCTGGCACTGGTGTAGATGAAGAGAAACAGCAGTGAACAAAATAAAGTCCCTGCTTCTCATAGAGCGTATAGTCTAGTAGGGCAGACCCCATAATAATAATATCGATGGGAGAAAAAAAATGTTACATAAAGTCATAAGAGTAGTACCTATAATTCACTGAAGACCTACTACATCCCAGGTACTGCCAGGCACTTTGTATTTTTTGTCACTAATCTTCCCCCCCCAGCATGGTAGGTGTTATTCCCATTTCATAGAGAAGGCAACTGAGGCTCGTGAGGGTAAGTGACCTACCCAAACCACAAAGCTGCAAAGTTGAAGTCACCTGACTCCATCTGACTCCAGTGCCCCAACATATTAACATGAGCAGGTGAAAAAGCATCACCTGTTACAAGATGGAGCAACAGTTGGCACCACTAAGACTGCAGCCACCAAGGAGTGTGCCCAAGTCATCTCGTTTCCTGCCAATGTGGCCAGAGATTTTTGTGGAGGCTTCTTGTGTGCATACAGGGATTACTGTGATCACATTGCTTGTAATTACAACTCCGGGTGAAGGCCCTACTATTGCTACCAACATCCCCTTAATCGTTCTCAATTATGTAGATAGGCAGAAGCCAAGGCGGCAAGGATTACCGATATCTGAACAAAAAGTGCTGGGGGAATCCAGAGAGGCAGCCTCACTCTTCCTGGAGGAGAAAAGGCTTCACCACCATAATTCTGTCAATTTTTATGACTTCTCACCCACACAGTCCCTGTGAGTGGGTAGAGAGATCAAGGAGGCACCTCTGGGTTTTCCTGCAGGTCCTCCTGTCATTCAATGGTTCGGTATTGCTCTGAATACAGAATCAAGATATTTCTCTATCTTTCAGCAAATGGAAATTTTCAGCTGCAGTTCAAAAACTTCTCCAAGGGTTTAACTCATCAAGGATTGCAAAAAAGAAATAGCTTTTCTGACAGAAACAATCACACATAAATGGGAAGAGGTATAGCATAGTAATTAAGAGTGTAAGCTCTGGAACCAAACCATCTGGTTGTGCATCTTAACTCTGCCACTTTCCAGCTCTACGACCTTGGGCAAGTTACTGAACTTCTCTGTGCCTCCGCTTCATAATCTGTAACATGGAGATAAAATTGTATCTACCTCACAGGGTTGCTGTAAGGATAAAATGGGTTTGTATAGGTAAAGTGCTTAAACCTATGTTTAGACACTGTAAGTCCTCAAATAATTGACTAGAAGTAATAGTGGCATAGTAAGCACAAAATAAGTGTTAGCTATTAATAGTAGCAGTAGCCATTAACTGCACGTATATGCTGGGCTAAGAGCTCCACATGTACTGCCTAATTAAAGCTCCCAAAAACCAAATGCGGAAGGTGCTATGATTTTCCTCATTCTGTAGATAAGAAAACTCAAGTTTGGGGAGGTTAATTTGCCTGGGGTAGCACAGTAAGTGGCCAGGAGACTGGGACTCATATGGAGGTCTGTCTGACTCCAAAGTCTATAGTCCAAAACAAAACTCAAGCAGTTAAAGTCAGCAGTCAAAAAAGCTCATCTGAGCTGGCTGGCTAGTAGATATGCCTGCAGGAGGGCAGCCTGGTGCTGGCAGGGGCAGCCAAACCCCAGGGAGGAAAGTTATGACAGATAGCCAAGTGGGTCAAAGGGAAGGACGTGAGGTTACAGCCCAGAGCCTGGAAACTTGAGAGTGGCATCCATGGAGCTAAGAAGCATCAAAGCAAGAAAAAGCAAGGAGATAAGTACATGGAGTAATTAGAGGGAGTCAAACTGAGCTAAATCATTCTATTTCACCACTGTATGTATTTAAGTATGTCAGCTTGCCTCTGTCTGTATACATATGTATTGAACATATGTCATTTGCCTGTGTGTGTACATAGGAAATGAGTGTATCAGCTTGCCTCTGTACATATGCATAAGTGCCAAGCATATGTCATTTTCCACTCTGTGTACATATGTAAGGAATGAGTATATATCAGGTTGCCTCTATGAGAGTATGTATGTATGCATGCATATTTGAGTGTGACAGCTGGGCCCTGTGTTTGTACATGCACACTTACATATGTGTATCTCTGCACACATTACTGTAGACACTAACAAAAATAGCAATTCATCCGTACAGTACATGTAAACTTGAATTGTGTCAGCTATTTTCTAACTCCTCTCCCTTGGCTCCCAGTTGAAAATTATTCTCTACAGTCTGATGGCCTCAGAACTCAGCATTAGGGTCAATATAGTTAGACTTAGCACTTATCCTGGGTTCCTAATGAACGGAGTCATAAAGGGCAGACAGCAAGACCACATTCTGAAGCTGTTGCTCTCAACACAGAACAACAGTGGTTTAAGACTTGGGACAGCTCTAGTAGTGGTAGCTTCCACAACAATGGGCACAGGGGTCAGGACAGGGCATAGAGAGTGGTGACAGTAGCACTATTCATCCAGCATTCATCCAACAGTATTTGTTATGTGCCAGGCAACCATGTTAGGCAGTGAGGATGCAGAGGTGAACAAGACAGACAGTCCCAGTCCCTAGTCTGACAGGATGGACATTAAACAATCATTTATATTTGTGAAGGATGTGGGAAAGCATCAGACTAGGACCCCCTAATGTACCAAGAGCTGGAAGTATTAAGGAAACTTCTCCAAAAAAAGTTATATTTAAGCTAAGGTTGAAAGACTGATGAACAGTTAGAAGGGCATAGAGGGAGGAGGTTATTCTATGAAAAAAGTTCCTCATATAAAAATGAAATAAAGAATATGGCACCAAACAGAAAAAAGGCAGCTGTAGCTGAACGCTGGAGAGTGGGGAGGCAAATGACACAAAAGCATGAGGTGGGAGACTCCAGGAAGCAAAGGCTAATCATAGAGGACCTTTTAAACCAGAATACAGATTCAGAATTCATCCTAAGATTATGAACAGAAAACAAGCTGCTCAGAATTGTGTTTTTTAAAGATCATTTGGTTAAATGCATAAATAGTGTCTTTGGCTGCAGTGTACAGAATGGACTAGAAAGGTAAAATGTACCCACGAGGGGATGCCGGACGGCTCAATGGGTTAAGCGCTTGCCTTGCAGCCCCAGGATGTGAGGATTGAATCCCAGCCCTGGCCCGTGCAGAACCATATGCTGAATGGGGGTGTGCTTCCCATGTAGGAGGTCCCAGTTTGGTTCTCGCCAGGGTGAGCTTCCCATGTGGGAGGCCCCTGGTTCAGCCCCCAGCTCGTGGAGGTGTGCTTCCCATGCAGGAGGACCCCAGCCCAGTTCCCGCCCACCTGCGTGGAATGAAACTATGTAGAAAAACTGATGACGTACAACTATGGAGACTGCTCTGGGCCCTCCCATTTCTCTCTCTCTCTCTCTCTCTCTCTCTCTCTCTCTCTCTGTCAAAACCAATAAAATAAATCTTAAAAAAAAAATGTACCAAGAAACCCATGGGAGAGCAATTGCAGTGGTCTAAGTGATAATTGTGTCTTGAACTAGGGAAGATGGAGACAAGTAGATTAATTAGATTAATGAATTAAAATCAACAGAATTTGGTGACTGACTAGATGTGGGAGGTGAAGGAGAGAAAGTGTCAAGCCAGGGTTAGCCCCAGGTTCACTGGCATTTACTAAATTATTCATCTCTGGAGAAAAAGCAGGTTTAGAGAGAGGATAATGAGTTCAGTTGTAGGCATACTGAGTTTGAGAGGCCAGCCAGGCATCAGTATCGAGCTGTCCAGTAGAAGTTAGCTGTGGGATTTTTAAGTCTGGTGCTCTTAAGAGTTTGTACTGGACATGTAAGTGTGGGACTCATCAGAGAATAAATTAATTGATGTCATAGAAGTGGGTGTGATGACTTAATGAAATACTGTAAAATTAGAAGAGAAGAGTGCCTAGACTGAAGCCCTGAGGAATTCTAACTGAGGATACTGTGGAAAAAAATGGCCAGAAAAGAGGAGGAAAACCAAGAAAAAAAACAGTATCACAGTGACCAAGAAACAAAAGTGTTTCAAGAAGCAGGTCAAATACTGGTCAAATGCTGCCGAGAGATAAAGCAAGATGATTACTGAATAGTGTCCAATGGATACAGTCACTTGAAGTCATTGGTGATCTCAGCAAGAGCCTCTTGATAAAAAGGTAGGGGCAGAATCCAGGTTAGAATTTATTGAGACATGAGCAGGATGTAGGAAGTGGAGACAGAATATTCAGACAGCTTGGCTGTGAAGAAAAGAAGAAAAACAAAGCTAGAGGTGACTGTGGGTGGAGGAGGGATTTTTTAAGATGAAACTAAAATATTTAAACTCTGAGAATAGGAGGCAAACCAAGATCCTGTGGAGTAGTGGGGGAGTTGAATACAAAACATAGGGAAAAGGATAATCAGGCGTATAAGATTCTTGAGAAGACAGGAAGCGTTGGAATTCAAAGCACAGATGGGAGGATTGATTTTTGAGTGAAGACATTTTTTTCTTTGTAACAAGAAGGCAGGTAGAGAGAATGGAGGCTGACGAAGGTGGGCTTATAGATACGGTATTGAGCTACTACGGAAATTCCTGGGTCCTAGCTTCTGTGATCTCTGAAGAGAAAGTGAGATAGAGTGGAGTGGGATTAGTGGGTGGGGGCAGCTTTGAAGCCACTATAATCTCCATCAGTTCCCTCTTGGCCTTTGTGCCCCCATCTTCATCATCATCTTTGCTGTGGACAATTGCTTTATCTCAATCTTACATAAAAAGTTACTGATTTATGACATGCAGTGTCCTGGTCCCTCTCTTTCAACCAGATTACTGCCTCCAAGTCCCTACACAGAAATTTTGGATCAGATTGAGAAGGGTAGAAAAAATTGAATGGTCATTGATGATGAGGGGAGAGAAATATTTTCCCCAGCACAACTCAGGAGAGGTGGATAGCACCAGAGACAGACACCAGAGAAGCAACCTGGAGCAGGGGTGCTGAGAAGAAATTCAGAGCCTTTTCTCTCAGGTAGGCATTTACTACCCTTCCTACTACTCACCTCTAGCAAAGGAGTCCTAAGGAAGATGGCCTCTTGGGGGCAAAGTGGAGTCTTTGCTTTCCAGCATCCCTTCTTTCCACATGAATGCTGGCAAGTGATAAAAACTGATATCATCACCATTTTGCAATCCCCATGAAATGAGCAGGTAATGAATGATCCTTAGTGGATGCTAAAACCATTAGGTGAAACGTTGTCAGATACAGGATATTCACAGTCTTAAAGTATCACCCCACAGGTAACTTTTCAACTATGAGTGAAAGAAAATAACTTTACAGTGGAGAAATCTAGAAGATACCACTTTCACTGAGTGATTAGATTTAGCCTCAATAATGGTAGGGCAGCTTTTCAGCACCTGGTTCCTGAAATAATGTAATGAGAGGTATGTGACATTGTCTATTATACATGATAATCTTGCCAAAGGAATTTAATCTGAATCTAATCACAAGGAAGTAATCAAATAAATCTAGAATATAGGGCACACTGACAGGCCTGAACTAAAAGAAATTTAATGTCATGGGAAAATAAAAAATAAAAGAGATTTGCTCTGGATCAAGCTTGTCCAACCCATGGCCCACAGGCCCCATGTGGTCCAGGATGGCTTTGAATGTGGCCCAACACAAATTTGTAAACTTTCTTAAAACATCATGAGATTTTTTTTTGGCAATATTTTTAGCTCATCAGCTATCATTAGTGTTAGTGTATTTTATGTATAGCCCAAGACAATTCTTCTTTTTTCAATGTGGCCTAGGGAAACCAAAAGACTGGAGGGACACCCCTGTTCTAGATTAAATTAGATTTAAGAGACAAAACAACTAAATGCAATAAACCTTGGTTGGATCCACAAAAATAAAGGGCAATAAGGACATTCTTAAGACCACTGGAAAAATATGAATGTAGGCTACATGTAGATTCCCAACCCCCAGGCCATGGTTCAGGACTGGTCTGTGGCCTATTAGGAACCAGGCCTCACAGCAGGAGGTGAGCAGAGGGTGAGTGAGCAAAACTTCATCTGTATTTACAGCCACTCCCCATTGCTCTCATTACCCCTCTGAGCTCCACCTCCTGTTAGATCACTGGCAATGTTTAGATTCTCATAGAAACAGGGACCCTGTTGTAAACTACTCATGGCAAAAAATCTATGTTGCCCACTCCTTATGAGAATCTCATCCCTAATGATCTGAGGTGGAGCTGAGGCGGTGATGCTAGCGCTGGGGAGCAGCTGCAAATACAGATTAACATTAGCAGAGGTTTGACTGCACAGAGACCATAATAAATTAATTGCTTGCAGATGCACATCAAAACTCTATAAGTGAATGATTCTGCATTATAGTGAGTTGCATAATTATTTCATTATATATTACAATGTAATAATAATAGGAATAAAGTGCACAATAAATGTAATGCACTTGAATCACCCTGAAATCATTCCCACCCCCAAGTTTGTGGAAAAATTGTCTTTCACGAAACTGGTCTCCGGTGCCAAAAAGGTTGGGGACCACTGATAAAAATATTATTGAGTTAATGTTCTTAACTGTGATAATGAGATTCTGATAATGTAGGAGAATGTTCTTATTCTTAGTACATGCATGCTGAAGAATTTGGAGGTGTCATAGTATCTGCAACTTTCAAGGGGTTGAAACAGAGAGAGAGAGGGAGAGAGAGAGAGAGAAACAAACTGTTAACAACTAGTATATCCAGGTGAAAAAGAAAAGATTTAAAAACAACTCAATGCAGTCTATTTCATATTCATTACTTCAAACATTTATTTGCCATGAATTTGGATAGCTTTATGCTTATAAACATAAACTGTGCTTCTTAATGTGCTATATTAGACTGAAATCGTTAGAATCATCATAGCAAGAAAATTGCTCTGTGAAGCTTTTTTAACATAAAGGAACGTGTAATTTGTGTAGGAATATAAGTGAAGATATGGTAAAGTGGGAGAGAGGGCCATGAACTAATAGCCAGAGGCAGATCTTCGATTCTAGCACTTAGCCCCTGGAAATGTCAGTTTCCTCATCAGCAAAGTGGGGCTAATAGAATCCCCTTCACGAGACAGGATGTGAAAGGCATTACTGAACTCGAATGGGGATGCAAAAGAAGTTATTTTTGTTATCAGGCCATGGTGATGTCCTATTAGCAATGGTTCTCGAACTTTATTATACCTAGCAAGCTATTGGGAAGCTTGGAAAAAGTGTAGATTTCTGTCCTGCCTTCAAAGATTCTGGGTCAGTAGGTCTGGGTTGGGACCCAGAATTTGCTTTGTGAAAGCACCGCCAATTCTCTGGTACAAGGGATCTGAAAACCACATTTAGAGAGCTGCCATAGAGGTTACTGTGATCTAAAATCCTTGCTGCTCCACATCTGGTCCACGGACCCACACAATCATGAGCACCTGTGAACTTGTTAAATGCAAAACCTGGCCCCATCTCCGACCTACTGTATCAGAATCTACACTTTTAACAAGATACCCAGGTGATTCCTATGCACATTAATATTTGAGAAACATTCATCTAAACAGCAGACTGATAGGTGACCTCTCTTTTTTGCCTTGGTCACTGATTCCCTTGCTTGCTGTCAGATGCCGTTTGCTGACACCTTTACCTTCACTTAGCTCTTCTCTCTGCTTCTCCTTGTTTCTGGCTCCATAGTCCTAGCAGATCTTGATAATCATAACCAGCCAATCGAAGTGTTTTTTTTCTCCCATGCCATAAACAGACTAACCAAAGCATACTGACTCAGGATCTAAATCTAGTGTGTGGTTTGTTTTCTTTTTTAATGTGGTGAAATAAAAACATCATTTTACCCATTTCGGTGACATTAAGTACATTCACACTGTTGTACAACCATCTCCAGAACTTTTGGTATGTGGTTTTGAATAAGTTACTTAAACTCTCTAAGCTTCATTTTGCTATCTTTACAATATGGATAATATTACTTCCTTCTATAGAGTATTTTAAGAATTAAATGAAATAATATACTAACATGCCTAAGATCCATAGATGATGTTGAATAAATGCTAACTTCCTTACTTCCATTTAAAGTAGGTCTTTAGCCAGGCCTGGGTGTTTACAACAACTGTCATCTGAAATAAACTGATTAAGAATTTTAAAAGCATACACAAACATCTACATTTCCTGGGCACCTTATTGCCTTAGAACAGGGCAATTTATAAAACAGAAGTCTTCTGTATTCCATAGAATTGGGCAATTTGAAACAGCTAAAGTAAATAGCAGCCAATTGCACTCTGTTAGAAAAATTACATTTTGGAAAGGAAAAACTGTTTTGTGCCCATTATATAGAAATTCTTGTATTGATTATATTCAGATTGTTTATAAACAGTTTAAGCACAATCATTATGCTAATACCAATAACTTTTACAAATGGTGCTTTCAACCTTGGGACTGATCCATTTGGATAAAGCATTTAATTCCATTTGTGCACACATTATTTTTTAAGGAGAGTGCTAAATTGAAAACTTGGGTTACAAAAGGTAAATTGAAAAGATTAGTTTAACTTTAGAATTAGACTATTTAGAACACAAGGAGGGAATTTTGAAATCCTGTCCTCCTACACCCTTATTTTACAAAGAAATTAAGTTAATATTCCAGAAAGACCTAGTAACTGGCCCTCCGTCACATGGTAAGTTTCTGGCAAAGCCAAGACCAAAGTCCAGTTTTTAGCAGTGTGTCCTGGTGTCACTTGACCTTGAAGAACAGGTGACACTTCAGCAGCATAGGTGATGGGAAGGGGTTGTAGAGAGGCTGAGAGTACTCCAGATAGAGGGATCAACAGAAGACATTTCACATGAGCCTGGCTCTGAAACCGAGACTGGTGAATGGTCACGGAGTGTCACAAAATGAGGAGGCTGGAAGGAGAGAGATTAAGATGAAGTTTTGTGATGGGAGAAGAGAATCTTGAACTCTCTTGTAACTGATTATTAGAAGAGAGTTGCAGGGACTGGGGGGTGGGGGGTGGGGGCGTGAGGGTACTTTATGGTTCATATGGCTCTTCCAAATTTGTATTCTCAGGTAATCATTTTAGCAATCTTGGGAAGTAGGTATTTTACAGATGATGGTCAAATAGTCAGGAGGCCAGGTTCTTTGCAAAAATTTGAATCAGGCTCTGAATTGAAAAAGGCTGTGTATTCTGATTCTTAAAAGCATGAATTTTTAATCCAGAGCCAGGCCACTTGAGTTCAAATCTTTCTGGCCCCATTTAGAAGTCATATGACCTTAAAAGAAAAAAAAAGTCTAAAACTTACAGTGTTTATGTGCCAGGCTCTGTTCTAAATACATAGAACTAAATATATACTACTCATTTAATCCAACACCCTCATGATATATATTCTATTATTATCATCACTATTTAAAGTTCCCCCTACCAAAGGAGAGAAGTAAAGGGACAAAAGTAAATAAGGGGTATCTCACTAGAAGATAAGGAATAGGAATACATTAACACCCTCCCCCACAGATTCCCTATTCCTTGATTTATAATACAGGAGACTCCTTGGCATCCCACTAGTTCCTGTCCCACCTGTGAATACTGTGGTAGATGCACTATACTGTGCAGAAATATTCACCTCACCTCACCTTCTTAGGAGTCTACTTCCCTCCCTTGACTTTGGGCTCAGCCATAAGACTTGCCTTGACCAAGGAGCTATTAGCAGATATAACAGACACTTGAAATGTGCTTCCACAGTTGGGTTTGACCTCTGGGACTTGTGTCATCACAATACGAGCTTTCCCTAGATAGCTCCTACCCCTTTTGCCTGGGGCTCACAGTGACAATATGAGAGTAGATCTGCTCCAGTTACACCCCAGAGTTCCTATTGGCTGAGTGACGACAGTGAGTGACTAGAGTGACCACCCTCTAGCCCTGTAGAAAGTGTAATACCAGCTCAATCTGAGACTCACGGATAAGAACCTAGGCCAGAGGTGTTCAATCTTGCCTTCCCTGGGCCACATTGGAGGAACTGTCTTGGACCACACATAAAATATACTAACACTAATCATAGCTAATGAGCTTTAAAAAATAGGTTCCCAAAATCGCATGTTTTAAGAAAGTTTACAAATTTGTGTTGGGCCGCACTCAAAGCCATCCTGGGCCACATGTGGCCCACAGGCTGCAGGTTGGACAAGCTTGCTCTAGAACAGTATGCACGTCACCAGCAGAGGACCAGCCTGGGTTTCCTTCTTTACTCTGGAAGCTGAACCAGATGATGGGACAGAAAAGGAACGAGAATCTTACCTTCTACTGCTATTTAAAGTATTTCCAATATTATAAGTATCCTTTTGATTAAAACTAACCAATTTCTTAACAGGATTTGGAATTCTCCCCCTAGCAAACCCATTCCAAATCAGTGGCAGCAGTGAGAGAACCTCCACACACAATCTGGGCATCTGGATAATGTGGAAATAGAGGTTTTTCATTTAATGATGATAAATTGCATTGTTAGATGAATATTCAGCTTGCAAATCCAGCAATTATATTGGGTAGTACAAGTTCAATAGACGTACTCTTTAAAAATCTTATGTAAATCACCCTTCTATAAATTGAATCTCATTCTAAATGCACCAACAGGCTATTTAAGGAAATGCCATGTTGAAATTTTTCTCAAAATAATAACTCTTGTATCTGTTATGAAAGTTTTCTATACTGGGTGTTCCTAAACCATAGGGTACCTGGATACTCTCTACAGAAGGGTATCCATATCACAATGACAACAATAATGTTAAAATGCTTTACATCACTCTTTATTTCAAAAGTGCTTTGCTAACATAGACTAATCTTCACAATGTCCAAGGGAGGTAGATAAATATTACAACACTTTCACAGATGGGGAAACTGAGGCAGAGATGAGTAAATTGTGTTGAAGGGCACAATGAGGAAAAGCATGTGTTGTAGCCACAGCTCACTGGTGACCTTTCCCATGATTGCGAGGCCCACCAACACAGAAGTAGCAGATTCAGCACAGAAGCAAGTTATCAATAACTTGGCCAGTCTAAGGCTACACTTCGCCTTGATTGATAGCAGATGTTGGGTATGCTGTCCTTTGGCAAGTATTTCCCTCACACACATTCTCACATGACTACACCTCTCAAACAGGTAAAACTGGAGTCATTGTTGGTACAGAAGGAGAGGTTGGAGAAACATGGCTCAGAAGGAGGAAGACAGAGAAAACACACAAACTGATATCAAAGCAAAGGCAAGGGAAGAACAGGAGGACCAGCTGGGAGAAAAGCCAAAGTGGGAAAGAAGTGTCATTCCATTTGTAAAGCTCAGACATTCAGAAGTGCTATTAGAAGGGCAATTCTTAGCAATGACATTACAGAGCCACTCTTCATGGCGTTGCCAAATATAATTATCAGGTCCTTCTGGCATTCCGAGGAGACAGGACCATTCCTCTCCCCCAGTCCAGACCAAGTGCTGATGTGATTGACCTGACACTGTGGAGGCTGTTGACAAGTCAAATGCACTCTCCTACCATGCCACCTCTCCCGCTCCATTCTCTATCTTCTTACAGAAAATAAAGCCAATGCATTTTAAGATTCAGCCTGAAAAATTCCTACATTTCTGATGCACAATAGGGTAGGAGTCCACAAGTGATTTTTGCAAAGGGGCTGCAATAGGTATCTATGGGATTAACAGCCCCTCTTGGCCAATGCCCCTTTATGCAACATGGGACATTAAAAAACAAACTAAAAACAACTAAAACAAACAAAATGGGATGCAGGGATATAGCTCAGTGGTTGAGCACTTGCCTCACAACCATGGGGTCCAGGTTCAATCCCCAGCCCTGGCCCTGGCTGTGCAAAACCCATATGCTGAAGTGTAGTGTAATTGGTAACCACTGGGATGGTTTGGCTGCAAAGGTTCTCACCTCCCATGTGGGAGGCTAGTTTGGTTCCCACCCCATGCAGCCCCATATCCACCTGTGTGGAATGTAACCATGTCACAACTAATGATGTGCAACTATGGAGACTGCTCTGGGCCCTCCCAGTTCTCTCTCTCTCTCTCTCACAAACAAAACACACACACACACACAAATAAATTTGTGGAGCCAATTGTCTAGAAAAGCCCTGAAGCCCAAGGTAAAGAGCTAATCTTTTCTGATCTTTCTAGTGCAAATTCACTCAATGAGATGGCAACTGGAGCACCACCAGGTGCGATGAAGTCACTGATGGCAGTGGCAGTACTAAATGAATGGAGTGACAAGGACCCAGCAGGGAGGGGGTAAAATGTCAGATGAACAGGTGGAAGAGGGAGCACAGGCAACTGAAGAGCCAGAAGCCAGAGCAAAGAGGTGACAGCCAGAGATGAGAGGAGGGGCTGGTGTTGGAGGTGGAGTGGGAGGCAATTGCACTAGTTTGTGTCTAGGTCTCTCCTAAGGCAGAAGAGAGCCATTATTTCAAGTGACAGCATCATTCTCTCGGGCATCTAGCATTAAGTTTAGCCGCTTCTCTCCAACAAAAGCCATCAACTGCCAAGCCTGACCGATCCCACTTCTGTAATGCCCTTCACATTGGTCTCCCTCCTCTATGTCCTCCTATCATCTCATCACTACCAGAGCCAAACTCTCCTGCCTCCTCTCTTGGACTCCAGTCTTCTCTAAAGTCAGGTTCATCACCTAATTTTCCTCCTGGAGCACAGTTGTGATCACATTACTGCCCAATATGGAAATCCTCTATGTTCTCACTGCCTCCCAATTATGTGTCTCATCATCTTGAATCCTCAATGGCTCCTGGCATCTGGTGAAGTTCCTCTGCTTTCCAGATCTCCATCTGCCAAAAGTCCAATTCTAAAGACTTAGCTCAAATGCCACCTCCTCTAAGAGGACTTCCTTCAAGCTTCTTATCTCTCTGCTATGAGGAGTTACAAATGCACTTGAAGATATGTACTGATGAAGTATATGACAACTGTATACAGCCTACTGCCCCTTCTAAGCTGTCCATGATTGGCAGGGTGGGAGATGGGGAATTGTGTCCTAATATTTACTTGCCAATTCTCTACAGTACCTACCAAGACATTGTTAATTCCATTTTCACTTCTGGTAAAGAACTGCTCAAAAGTAGTGTTTGGGAATGCACCTGTTCATGGAGACACTACAAATACCCTGTACATGTTTTATCTCAGGATAAAACAAATCCACAATATAGTTTGAGGGATGGAGCGGGGGCAGGCAGGTGGGACTATTTGTTTTTAAGTCAAGAGACATGGGACTGAGGTTCTGCTTTGCTATTCACTAGCTATGGGCCTGGTGGTTTTTCTCTGAGCATATTTCCTCACTTCTCCATGACCTCACAGGATTAAGGATCAAATGAGACACGTGTGTGAGCATTTTCTGTTGTTCTATACTGTTGTTTGTGTGCTTAAGTAGTCAGTGCTGAGAGAATAATACCCAGCACATTGCTGTACACAAAATGCTCCGCCCCTTTTTTTTTTAGAATAAATAAAAACAGCACAAAGTCCTCTAAACCTTGCTATACAGAAGTGTAGTGACCAGACAAGCAGAACTGGCACCACCTGGAAGTTTATGAAAAATGCAAACCCTCAGGCCCCACTCCAGAATCTGCATAAGACTTCCAGTAAGTGAAGCAAAGGCAAACTCTTCTCAATTCACAAACCTGTGTTCTCGAGCGGGTGAGAGGGCATAGAGTCAAGTTCTGTTTCCCATGAACCACTGAAGCTTGGGACTTTATCCAGATGCTTCTTCACTAAAAGGACCATTTGGTAAAAACTAAGTGAAGAACACAAATTCTTACAAAAGGGTCCTTCCTTTCAAAGAAGACCAATCTTCACAGAGTTTCCTCAAATAACCAGCTCCTCTAAGATATTTGAAATATGATCAATCTATTTTAAAAATTGATATCCGGGGATGCCAGGGTAGCTCAGCAGGTTGAACGCTTGCCTTGCAACCATGAGGTCCAGGGATCAAGTCCTGGTCCCGACCCGTGTAGGCCCACATGCTGGGCTGTGGTGCAACTGGTAACCGACAGGATGGCAGCGAGGGTTCTCACCTCCCATGTGGGAGGCCCTGGGTTTGGTTCCCGCCCTGCACAGCCCTGGATTCATCTGTGTGGAATGAAACTATGTCACAACTAATAATGTGCAACTGTGGAGACTGCTCTAGGCCCTTCCCTCTTTCTCTCTCTCACCTTCTCTCAAATAATCAATCTTTTAAAAAATAAATCGATATCCATTTAAGTTTTATGCAGTGCATAAATAACAAGTGTATGTGTACCTCACTGAACATAAAGTCCCTAAAAACCCAAATTCCAAAATTATGGAGGAAAGCTTAGCCAATGCTGTAAACAGTTGCTCCCTGCTAACCCATGCCCTCAGATAATTATGATGTTAGCCATACCCATTCAAGACTGCAGACCACACTATAGTCAAGGAGTTGTAGCAGATTCGAAACATCATCTAAACCAACTCCCTTGTTTTATGGAGAGGAGAGAGCACAAACAAGGACTAAAGGAGTTACCCCAGGTCACACAGAGTACATGAGGCAGAACCAACTCAGAATTCAGACCCTGACACCTCGTCCTACACTCCCTATATAGCCTCTGCCACACATACTCCGTTGTCCTCACCACATGGCCTTGAAATTTCATTCTCAGAAACTGCTGACCTGTGTTGGCACTTAAGTGTCACTTTGTTTCTGCCAGCTACTACGGCTGTGCCCAACTCCCAGGGCTGTTTTTAACACTAGGCTGTGGAGAAGCTATATCACAGCTTAACCAAAATATCCATTTATCAATCCATATTTCCAAATATATTGGTAAGGGATTCTTTAAAAGCCCAATGCTAACTGCATATTGCAAACTACACAGCATTACTATTAATATTAGCCAGCACCAGGAGCATGGCAGGCAACGGAAGGGCCTTCCCTTAGGTGGCTAAAGATTAAAAATGAGGGCAACCATTTACTCAGTAGTATAAAGTAGAGGAAACTACAGAGGAAAGGCCAAAATTGGAGCACAGTGGGGAAGGCAGCACCTTTAAAAAAACATACACAGTGTGACTATAAAATTGCAAGTATTTTTTTCTTTTAATTAAACAAACATGACAGAATGTAGACGTCTAAATGAACATTTCTCTTTCAAAGTGGCTACATCCTTTGTTCCAAGAGAGCTACCTTTGTCGGTGACACTATTTGAACTCCTCTTTGGGGAAAGGCCTTAAAAGGCAGTTTATGAGCTGCATTAGAAAGCATCTTTCCGAATGTTGGGCTGTTTATAATCAGAAAATCCGCACTCAGGATGCCACTGAAAAACAATGAACAAGGCGCTGCAGCTCTCACAGAGGTTCCCAAAAGGCCTCTAGCAACTATTCTGGCCAATATCCAACGGGAGAGCATTCATTTGGATAGAAAAGTTCTGCTGACTACGAAAACAAACAAAAAATCAGCCACACTCCTTTATAGTCACACTCGCATTTGATTTTAAAAAACACAACAACAACACTCACACATGGTTCTTGTATGAATTCTAATTAAGACACATTACATTCAGAATTATAGCACTCAGAGTGAAAATTTCCAGAAGACTGTGAACAGCTTCTTGGCCACTGAAGGGGTACATAGGGTACAGCTGTTTACCTGAATGGATTCTTAAATAAGTGACTACTACCAGTCTAATTTTCCTAGTTGTAGCTCGGTTACAGGTTACTGACCGCACGATTGCGTTCCAGAGTTCCTTTGCCAACACAGATGAATTACAAGACAGCCACCCCCACAGTCTCAGGGTGAATTGGGAAAGGGCCGGTTAAATGAGGAAACAGGCCATTCCTTGGTAAAAGTCTGCAGTTTTCTTTCCCAATACATCTTCTTTTTATTGAGAACTTCCATTTTTATCCTGTGCTCCTCCTCTGCCATCTCACACTCTCGCTCTATCTGCTGGATTTTGGCCACATGCACCTCATTCATTTGTATCAGCTGCAGTTGTAAGATGGACATTTGTTGATGGTGTTCTTCCTCATGCATCTTTTTTAAAGCACCTTCCTGAGAGGTTTTGCTCCTGTAGTTTTTATTGGCTGTTATTCTGACAGCTGAACACGAGGGTTCAGGTTGAGAGGTCCCCTCACATACTGGAAAATGTATGAACTCTTTCTCATCATCGCACAGTTCTCTATTTGAAACAGCAAATGATTCTGAAAAACAGTAGCAGAAAACATATGTTCAAAGATTTTACAGGCAGAGAGTAAATCATCCTATTTCAATGACAGGATCCCCCATTACAGGATATATCTGAAATAGCACCTGCTTTGGCCTGCATGTCTACAGGTACCCTTGCCACATCTGACTTTTTAGAAACCCATAAATCCACAGCAATTTTCCCTTAAAAAAAGTAATGATAGTGTTTCATCATGTCATTTCTAGAACTGCAAACTACAAGAACAGCAGTCAAAGACTGCGCTTATCTAGAACTAAAGACCTTATCACGTTGATATAAATTCTCAAGTGTGCACAACTCCAAACGAGCGGAAGACCACAGTACGAGGGCAACAGTGGGCTTTCAGATTAAGTTCTCCCTTTTGCTCTTTCACATTCAGCCATGAACGTTCAGGTTCCATGTCCACAAGGACGTCATTGCTGGTTCCTTGTCACAGGTCTTAACACTCCCCTTGGACACAAATAAATAAATGTTTATTTATGCACATAAATATATGTTCTTCCTTGCAAGCTGGGTCCACACTCCCTGGCTT
>PVKE010018328.1:0-29682 GCA_004027555.1 Craseonycteris thonglongyai | reverse complement strand
ACCTGTGGAGTGAAACTATATGGAAAACTAATGTCAACTATGGAGACTGCTCTGGGCCCTCCCCCTTCTCTCTGTCTCTGTCTGTCTCTGTTTCTCTCTGTCAAAAATTAGTAAAATAAACCTTTAAAAATAAAGAGAAAACACTTTCTAAAAAAAAGCAGAGCATTCTTAAGTAAATAATGATAATCTTATGAAGTAAGAATACACTAATAGGAATATTAGAAGAATTAAGAGTAGGAATAATAAAAATCTATGAAGTAATTTGGTCTCTTCAGAGAAAGCATTCCATTAATATCCAGCCATGTCTCTCTGTGTACTAATTCTTCATTATAATGCACAGTACAACCTGATCCACCTGTTGGCCTCAACTGGACTTTGCTGAACATCAGTTTAACGGGGATTCATGCGGATATCCAAGTGAGATGGGAACCACCACCCAATGCAGATGTTCAGAAGGGATGGATAGTCCTGGAGTATGAACTGCAATACAAAGAAATAAATGAGACCCAATGGAAAATGGTAAGGTATCATTACATCTCTCTTACACTTAAGAATCTTTTGCATTATTTTTCATTTAATTTCAACAACCTCCTCTCATTTATAATAGGACTTTCTTTTGACTTAATACTACATGCCTGTGCTATATACTCCATAATCTCTTATTTAAGAAAAACCAATGTAATCAGTAAAATATCATCTTGGAATCCTGTCCAACAGCAGATGCTTAGATGGAAGCCTGTGGAAGGAAAGACAGCCTATTTCCCCGGTCATCTGTAGTGTTCAGTTTCACTTTAGAACAAAATTATATATTTTGGCCACTTAGCTGTCTTTGAGGATGTGGCTAACGATGGGAAGTGTTATGATCAAGGTCAATAGTGAGTTACAGTGAAATGTTCTCCCATGATTTTAGTTGCTACTACTCACAAGATCCCCATTACAATAAGTTCTTAAGTGACTCCAGGAGGGAAACAGAGGGAAGATATTTGTCCCTTAGAGGTTTCAGGATGTTTTGTTAAGTACCACAGGGAGAATCAAGCTAAGAGTTTTTTTGTAGTCAAGTAGCACGGTACTCGTTGACCTCTGAACTCCTCATTCCTCTCCAACTATATGAGAAGTAGGCACTTAATTTCCACATGGCACACAACAACAAAAAGAAAAACAGGATTATCATGCTGCTCCCAATATAACTAATTCTAAATCAGTCTAACCACAGCCACAAGCAAGCCAAGTGGTTTCTGGCCGGTCATCAGGTCATACCCAACGGCCTGGCACAGCCTCACTCCCAGAACTTTTGAGATACCGGGCCCTGTCCATTCAGTGAACTGCTGAAAAAAGAAACTGGTTTTGTCATTGGAGGAAAGCTAAATTTGGAGCAGCTTTGAACAGTGCAATGTCAGACTTTGAGGTTCTGTTTTCAGCATCATTTTAATTTAGACATCTCTTCTGTAACTTGGTGCAAAAAAAGCCTAGTTGGGTGCTGAGTCAAACATGACTTTCTCATTTCAAGCTCTAGTCCAACATTTATCCAGCAACAAGGTATTGAAATAACTACTGTTCACAGGGCCCTGTGCTGGGTACCCCAAGGCAGCAGTTCTCAAAGTGTGAACCGTGAACCCCTGAAGGTCCTGGAGACCCTTTGAGGAAGGCCACAGATCAAGACAACTTTCACAATATAACTAAAATATGAGTTTCCTTTTTTCACTGTATTGAGATTTGCACTCATGGTACAAAGGCAATGGTGGGAAAACTGCTACCTTAGCACAAATCAAGGCTGTAGTACCAAAATGTATTGATAGTCACTGTATTCTTCACCACCAAGCACTGCAGTAAGAAGAGGAGAGGGTGAGCCGGTCTCACATAAGATTGCCCTTGATGAACCTGTAGAAATTATTAATTTTATTGAATCTCAACCTTTGAGTACATAGCTTTTGAATTCTCATGTGACACAGGAGAAGTACAAATAAAGCATTTCTTCATGCTGAGGTATTGCTGGTGATCTTGAGAAGGGGCAATTAGCTGAGTTACCACCTGAACTAGCTGCTTTTTTGCAGGAAACTCCATTTGGGACACCATATCTACTTGACAGAACAACTGATAAACAGATAAATAGTTATTCATATTAGATTTGGCAAACATTTCTTGAATAAAGTGAGCTTATCTCTTCAAGAAAATTAATTGACAGTATTTGTTGCCAATGAAAAAACTGTGCTTTCACTGGGAAATATAGAATTTTGGAAAACTTCCACATGCAACTGTGAGTTTGATCGCTTATTAATCTGAAGACTTTCCAGATAAGATCAATGGTGATACTATTAGCAAAAGTTATTTTTTATATTGCATAATAAAAGGTGTGTACATTTAGAAAAATTGCATAACTCAGTGAACCAATATTTTCCAAATGACCATGACATAGTACATGATATGACTAGAATCACACAGGGGGAAATGATCCATTCTGTACCAGGACCAGCCTGGCTGAACGAAGTTCCTGAGTTCGAGTGGTGGGAATTGAAGACAGACCCAATGATCTACCAACAGCCCCTCAATAAGGACAGCCCGGAATAGCTTTATTAGTTATCTTTTATAGTATACATGTGCGTCATTACAAGAGAACATCAGACATTGTTTATCTCAGCTAAGCCTAGTCCAAGGGCATCTTTATCTCAAGCACATAGCCATTTCTTTGTAAGCCTTTTTGCTTCTAGTTTCTAGCTTACTGGCTTTCTGTAACATTATGTTGCAAATTGTCAGCTCTCAAACCTTCATGCAAAACAGCACGTATGCATCTAGTTTCTATCAGCACGTATGCATCTAGTTTCCATCCCTTCTGGGAGGTTGGGGGTGCTGAGGCCCTGCCTTCAAGGCCCCCAGAGAGCCTTCCCTGTCAAGCATATGACCAGCTCCCAACATCTCCCCCTTCTTCTTATTATTTGATTTGAGGAAGTCTATACGTTATCGAAATGACCCCCCATGTTCCACACCAGGCCCAATGTCCCTTGTCACCTGGCAGGGTCCCACAACTCCACCAAAGTATAAGCTATTGATAAGAACCATGCTGAGGGGAAGCCAGATGGCTCAGTGGGTTAAGCGCTCACTTTGCAGTGCCAGGGACCGAGGATCGAATCCCGGCCCTGGCCCGTGCGGACCCATATGCTGAACTGGGGAGTGCCCCCAGTTCAGTTCTCTCTCTCTCTCTCTCTCTCTCTCTCTCTCTCTCAAAACCAATAAATGATTAAATAAATAAATAAATAAAAGTATCTTTAAAAAAAAAAAAGAACCATGCTGAATATCAGTCCAAGTCTAGGGGTTCTATTATCTTTACAACCAAGCAGGTTTTCAGAAAATAGGTCCAGAGCGAGCAGCCGAGACAGAGTAAATAACTCTGCTATTAATCATAAAATTGAGAGGTTTATCTGCCACATCAAGGGTCACCCATACGTTTTCCCCTTATTGATGTAGCGATCTCTTGGGGAGCTGCTGGGCACCTCAGACCCTGTCAGTCAACCATAGACATTTGTGGAGGAGCCGGTCCCTATTCCCTTCAGAACAGGGGACAACTCCCTCCTCACTGTCCCTTAGGTTTGCACAAGGGCATGGCTGCTTTAGACAAGCAGAGCTCTCCTTACTCCAAAGGTCTGGACTTTTGTATCTACAGCAAGCTCCCGTGTGTTCCTCTTCTGGGGTTGCTAGGGTGGCCCTGAGGTGACAGATTCTGGCCCATTCATTACTGTGACCAAAAGTATGGCCCTTTTTTTGTCTTGTCTGTGGTCTCACTCTTTTCCCTTCTCCAGTTATCCCTGCTTTCAGTTACTAAAGACACAGAAATAAATTTCCCTGACCTTCCTCAAGATGTAAAACTTCTCTTTAGGAATATAACCAACAATGAGTTAAAATCATTGTAATACCCTGCCAGGTGAGGAAAAACACCAAACCCAATATAAAACATAGAAAATTATCTCAACAAGGTACAGACCATTTTTCTTCCCCTTTATTTTTTAATTTGAGCAAGTGGAGTTTTGCTTGCACTTCTGCAATGTTTCGCATTCCGGCTCGGACGCAGACTGAAAATAAACAAAGGAAAATTACTACTAAGATAGAAATTGTTATTCCAGAATGTAAGAAAGATCTTAATTCTTTTCTTGTGATAATAGAAGAAAATTTATCAAACAAATCTTTTGCCAATTCGACAGGAGTAATATCCAAGGAAGGAGCAGTTTCAATAGCATTAATATCAGCATGTAAGTGAGCAATATCTGCAGAAAAATTTGATTACTCCAAATACCTAACAGATGAGTTCTAACCTTTTTCCCAACCCCATTCAGTCTGATTATACAGTTTTTGAGTAACACATATCCATTGAAATTGTATATGACATTGTAAAGAAAGGCTCACTTTTATGCTTTGAATCTGATCACCAATCAATAATACGGCTTCCTCTAAAGTATTTAATTTGTCTTTTTTTTTTTTTTATCTATTCTTTCTTGGGAACCCAAAGCATCAGATACACTTTTAGCAAGTCAATTTACATATTGCGCAGTATGAATTTCTTGTGTCAAAGCTACCCCAGCTATGGCTGCAGTAACGGTAATAGATAACAATGCTAAAATTCCAGTAATTAATATACTTATAAATCTCCTAGGTCTTTTGAGGAGTGCTTTTAATTCTTTTAAAGTTTGTATTTCCTCATTATTATACTAATGTTCAGTGATTTTTACCGGAACCATAACAAAAGCAGGTTGATGTAAAACTAGTAAATCTTTTTCCTTATTATTATGAGGAACATAATTAGTTAAGTTACATAATTTACATTGAATAGTATAATGACCATTAGTTTTGGTTACATTGAGATTACCAATTAATAACACATAAGGAGCACCTACACAAGAATAAGCATGTTTATGCGAATTGACATTAAAATTTGGATGAGTTACATTGATAAAGTCCAAATTTGCTACACGCTTCCATACAGCTCTTTGTAGTCTTCCTTGAGTTGTTTCCAGAATGGTTTCTACAAATCCTCCAGGGGTCTCTGCAAGCTGATAATCAGAAATTCCTCATGGGTTGGCTCGCGACCAATCATATAGAATTTTATCAGTTCCTTTTATAGGACGTTGCACTGTCATACCATATCTGCATTGTTTCCATCCCAGATAACGGAGGTAAATTCGAGTTGCACTATTACATAACTTAAGGGGAGGGGGACGTATTGTTTTATGACCCTTATCCCCTCCAATTGAAAACCTAATGTATAAATGCTCCACTCTTTTTTCTAAATGACTGATAAGTTTCCCCTGTGCTGCTCAATAATCCATGAGTCATTTTATGATCTATACCAATTTTTACACACCTAGTGATTTTTGTTAGTGAAAAACAGGTAAGTGAATGGAGAGACTTTCCAGAATAGGTATATTGGCCCACCCATTGAGGGGTTAAGGGCTCAGCAGACAGGAGTCCCAAAAATTTAGAATTAGAGACAAAGACCGGTACAGTGGGATCATTCCATCCACTGCACGGAGTAGAGGGGGATCAGGAACATACGCCCAATAGGTCGTATTAGCTTCAACCCCCACTACCTGGTTAGATACGAGAGCCAACATCATCAGGAATAATGATGTTGGATTGGTAGATCCTTGCCATGAGGTGAGCTCAGCCTGAGCCTCCTGCGTCAGCCTTTTAATCTGCCCCCAGGTCGGAAGAGACGCTTCTCTCGTCCTTCTGGATCATCTAGGTCTTGTCTGAGGGTCGGGTTGTGGAGGATGAATACTCAGTCTCCCCATCCCACTATTGGGCTTCGTGTCTCACAAGCCACTCAGGAATCCACCTAGGGTTTTGTTGATTCCTAGGGAAAACACAAACATAACCTCGACCCCAAATTAGCACCAGATCAGGGCCTTGCCATTCACCTGTGAGTGGATCCTTCCAACTCACTTCTGCATCCTTGCCTTCCAGAGAGCTCCACTGTCTCTCTGCTGCTGAGTATCCTGCTGTATCCGAATTTAGAAAATTTAAAGTAAATAAAGCAAGTTAAGAATATTATTAGGAGTAACCAGCACGGGACCGCACTCCCCCTTCTGTATTTCTATAATTTGAGCTTTGAGAGTACGGTGTGCACGTTCAATAATTCCTTGACCTTGTGGATTATAAGGGATGCCTGTAGAATGATAAATGTGATAAGTTAGACAGAATTGTGCAAAAGTCTTACTGGTATAGGCGGGGCCATTGTCGGTTTTTAACATAGCAGGGATGCCAAGAATGGTGAAACAAGTTAACATGTAACCAATGACTTGAGTGGCGTTTTCTCTGGTATGTGCAGTAGCTACAAGGAAACCTGAATAAGTATCCACCATGACATGGACAAAGGATTGTCACCCAAATTCTGACATATGAGTCACATCCATTTGCCATAGCTTTCCAGGAAGCAGCCCCCGAGGGTTAATGCCATATGAGGCAGAGGGGGTAAGTGCTCCGGACAAGCAGGACAATTTTTAACTATTTGGCATGTTGCCTCTCAGGTGATATGAAATTGCTTTTTTAAACCAGTAGCATTTGGTGGTGAAGAGCATGAGAAGTCGTTGCCTGTGTGACAGCAGAAGTAACAATATAAGCATGTTTAGTAAGCATGTCTACCTGTGCATTACCTTCAACCAAAGGACCGGGCAAGGCAGAATGAGCTCGAATATGTCCAATAAAACAGGGTTGCTGTCATTGTTGAGTAAGAGTCTATAATTGTAAAAGTAAATTAATTACTGCTGAGGGATCACTATCTATTAAAGTAGCGGTTTCCAGTCCCTTCATGAGAGAAACTATATACCTAGAGTCAGAATATAAATTGAAAGGATGAACAACTTTTTTAAATACTGCAAGCACTGCTTCAAGCTCCACTTGCTGAGCTGAAGTATGGGGTGTATGAAGGACAGATCCTTGACCATTAATGACATAACTAGCAAGGCCAGTAGTGGATCCGTCTGAAAAAACCAAGGTAGCCCCCTCACGAGGTGTTGATTGAATAATTTGGGGGGAAATAATTGGGTTTTGTATAAACAATTGCAAAAATCTGTCTGCTGGATAATGACAGTCTAGTTGGCCTAAAAATTCTATTAATGCCATTTGCCAAGTTTTTTCATTTTGCCATAACCATTGTTGTTGTTGATTAGTGTATGATACAATTATAATAGAAGGCTCAGTACCAAAAAGCTCAATGGCCCTATTACGGCCTTGAATAATAAGTTGAGCAACTGACTGAGCATATGGAGTAATGACCTTTTTACGAGCTGAAGACAAATGTATCCATTCAATTGGATGACCCTGCCAAAAAAGACCAGTGGGCAAAAACATTGTGGTCAAAACAAGAAAATACCAGATAGCTGCATAATCAATTCTCTGCACTGTTTGAGAAGCTATAGCCTCTTCCACAATTTTAAGAGCAATCTGTCCCTCCTTAGTAAGTTGTCTAGGACTAGTAGGGTCAGATTCACCTTTTAGTATGTCAGACAAAGGTTTTAGCTCTCCAGTAGTAATACCTAACGAGGGACGAAGCCAATTGAGATCTCCCAATAATTTTTGAAAATCATTTAAAGTCTGCAAGTGATCTGTTCGAAATTGAAATTTTTGAGGCCTTATTTTTCTGCTCTCAATAATCTTTCCTAAGTATTTGTATGGTGTTGTTTGTACATATGCCTGAGGTGGATACACAGGCTTTGCCCTGATTATTTGCTGGGGCTGAGGCTGCCCCCTGTGGAAGTTTCCCTAAAGGGGAGTTACATTTTTATCTGTCTTAGCGCTATGTTCAGTTGCCCAATGTTTTCCTCTCTGGCATCAGGGACATATTCCTGGTGTTCTGGGGTTTAAGTTACTTATTCCCCCTCCACCACTCCTTTCTCGGCCACTATTTCTTACTCTACATTCTCTACTAAAATGACCTGCTTTTCCACAATTAAAACAGTTTCCTTTTCCCCCTGTTTTGTTTCTTGATTGTTGTAAGAGCCTTTGCACTGTAGTTCCTCGTAGGGCCGCAGCCAATGTAAGACCTTGTATATGCTCTGGACCAATGTCAGCACATAGACGACTGTAATCGTCTATGTTTCCTGTTTTCCAAGGCCGAATGGCCGCTTGAAAAGCGGAATTAGCGTTCTCATAGGCCAACTGCATAGTTAGCATTCGTCCTGCCTCTGCATCGGAAACAGTCCGAGCTATTGCTTGGATTACACGGGCAACAAAGTCAGTATAAGGCTCGTCAGGACCGTCTAATTTTAGACAATTCCTCAGTTTTTCCAGTAGATGGCAGCATTTTCCACGCCCCAGTAGCGGACTCCGAAATAGACGGATATGCCTCCTGGGGATATTGGCTTTGAGCTATGTTTGTAGTATATTGGCCTTCTCCCACAAGCATTTCAAAAGCTATAGGGACATTATTAATTCGATTGCGTTGAGCAATGATATGGGCTCGATTGTGAAGTTCAACTCTCCACATTAAATAATGTCCTCCAGATAGAGAAGCCTTAGCAATATTTTTCCAATCATTGAGAGTTAATGCTTCACCAGCAATTCCTTCTAGGCTCACTAGTGTATAAGGCGCAGTGGCTCCGTATTGCGCCGCAGCCATTTTTAATTCTTTCAAAATTTTCAGATTAAGGGTAGAATATAACCTAATTCTATTGCCAGGATTTTAAGGATCATCCTGTTCTAACACAGGAAAGAGATGTTTTACAAAATCTCCCAATTCCTCTCCTCTTGCATTGCCTGCTTTACTGCTGCCTGCAGAGAAGCCCCACCAGAAGTTGCATTAGATGGTACCCTGACTGGTGGAGATCGATAAATTGGGGCAGGAGAAGCAGCAGGAAATATGGCTGGGGAAGGTGGCTTTAAAGCCTGGACCAGCTGTGTAAGCTGTCCCGCAATGTCAACAGGAGGCTTGCTGACACCCTCATCATTATGCTGGGCAGCGGCATTCTCTAATTCCTCCTGTTCTTCAGGAGTTAAGTTCCTCAGTATCCCATTCTGAATCTTCATCTTCCTCTCGTGCTTTTTCAGTACCCCCTAAAATTTTTTCAGCCTCATGCGAGGGATCAAGGGAATCTCGAACAAGACCCCATAAAGAAAATGTTTCAACAGGAAGCTTCTCAGGCCCATGAGCTTTATACCAATCTCGTAACTTTTCTCCTACTTTTTCTCACATTTTTACATTTACAGTTCCTTCCTCTGGGAACCAAGGACATACTTGCTCTATAAATTTTAGAAACTTTAAAATCTGATCTTCTGAAGTTTTTACCCTGCAATTTTTCAGCATAGAATGAATAAGCTAAGCAAACAAGCGTTGCGAGGATTCTGCGTTACCCATACTTATTCTAATTTAATGTTTAATACTTGTTTTAATGTTTCCCCTCCCTGTATCGAAGTCGCAAGACAAACAAAGGAATGGGAGGGGAGGCCACTGTTAAAGACCCAGACAGATTCGGACCGACCAGAGGACTGAGTCAGGCCGCCACACACCTTCACATTCACACTCACACACACTAGAGGTTATAACACTCCCTCCCAGAATTTTCTTTTATTACCGGTATCTTCTATTCTCTCTTATTTTCTATTTATTATTACTATTAATAATAATAACAATAACACTATTATTATACCAATTAATTATTATATGTTATTATTATATAATTGTTACTATTATTATAATAACTATTATAATTACAACTACAATATATTATTATTTTTATATATATGTGTACACCTTTTCACTTCTTTATTTATTATATATTTTTTTAAATGCTCCTCTCTCCCATTATTTCTGTGCACCCTTGTAGAGGAGTTCCTCACCTTACCTTCATTAAGTTTCTCAAGTACTCAGGTCCCTGTTCGGGCGCCACCTGTACCAGGACCAGCCTGGCTGAACGAAGTTCCTGAGTTCGAGTGGTGGGAATTGAAGACAGACCCAGTGATCTGCCAACTGCCCCTCAATAAGGACAGCCCCGAATAGCTTTATTAGTTATCTTGTATAGTGTACATGTGTGTCATTACAAGAGAACATCAGACATTGTTTATCTCAGCTAAGCCTAGTCCAAGGGCATCTTTATCTCAAGCACATAGCCATTTCTTTGTAAGCCTTTTTGCTACTAGTTTCTAGCTTACTGGCTTTCTGTAACATTATGTTGCAAATTGTCAGCTCTCAAACCTTCATGCGAAACAGCATGTATGCATCTAGTTTCTATCCCTTCTGGGAGGTTGGGGGTGCTGAGGCCCTGCCATCAAGGCCCCTGGAGAGCCTTCTCTGTCAAGTATATGACCAGCTCCCAACACCATTCAGAGTACTAGATGGAATGGTGAATTTTAATGTAACAAAGTACAAAAGATTTATTAATACAGTTTCAGATTCCACATTACAAATGATCTTTAAGAAAATACTACTTATTGAGTTTGATTGGGTGTTACAAGGGGTGGTCAAGAAATTCATGGGGTGAAGAAGGGAAAAAAATACTAATATTTTTCCTTTTCAATATATTCAGACTTGGGGATGCCAGGATGGTTCAGCGGGTTGAGCACTTGGCTTGCAGCCCTGGGATTCGAGGATCAAATCCCAGGTCAGGCTGTGCAGACCTATATGCTAAACTGGGGTGTGCCCTCAGTTTGGTTCTCACTGGGGCAAGCCTTCTATGTGGGAGGCCCCCTGTGTGGCTCCCACCCCAGGCATGCTTCCCATGCAGGAGGCCCCTGGCCCTGTTCCTGCCCTGCACAGCCTTGTGCCCACCTGTCACGTGGGATGAAACTATGTAGAAAACCAATGCCATGCTACTATGGAGGCTGTTCTGGCCCTCCCCTTCTCTCTGTCTCTCTGTCTTTCTGTCAAAAACAATAAAAATAAATCTTTAAAAACCTATTCACCCTTAACCCAATATACTTTTCAGACCTTTCAATAAATTTATTTATACCCTTGAAAAAGTTTTGGTTTTGCCTTCAAAATATGTTGTAATTGCAGCTTTAACCTCTTCATCTGTAAATTTCTTCCCTCAAAGCTGTTTTTTCATATTTGGAAACAAATAATAATCAGGCAGAGCCAGGTCTGAACTATAGGGAGGGTAGTTTAATGTTTGGAAGCCCCAGTAAACATTACTCTTGTGCACGGCATGTTGTGCAAAAGCAGCACTTTTTTGGTCTATATCCTCTTCTTTTCTCCTTCAGATTCTTTTAACTGTTTCAGAAGACTGGAATAGTACTCTCTAGTTATTGTGACACCCCTATTCTTGTAATCAATTAACAGGATACCATTCGTATCCCAGAAAACAGTAGCCATGGCATTTCCATCTGATTGTGACACCTTGAATTTCTTAGGGGGTGGCGTGCCCTTTTTACGCCACTGCATGGACTTCTGCTTTGACTCAGGCTCATAATGATGAGTCCAAGTTTCATCTCCAGTGACAACTAGTTCAAAATTTCATCTTTGTTGTTTCTACAGAGGCCCAAAAACTGTCATGAACCCTCAATGTGCCGTTGGTTTTGAAGCAGCGTGAGCATTCTTGGTACCCATCTTGCACTGACTTTTGACAGCCTTAGATGCTGATGGAGAATATTCAAAATAGTTATAGGTGATTCTCCAGCCATTTCTGCAAGCTGGTTTTTATTCATTCTGGCATCTTCCACTACAAGTTTTTTACTTTTTGACTATGTCTGAGGAAGTAGCCTCAATAGTGTGTCCCAGATAGAGGTCATCTTCAGTTGACTCTCTGCCTTGCTTGAAAAGGCTATGTCACTTGTAAACCATGGATTTTTCAGGGCAACAGTCCCCATAACTGCTGACATCTGCTCCAAAATGGTTTTGTAAGAAACTTAATGACAGCAAAAATTCAATTTTATTCATATTAGGGGTTTTCTTCATGTTTGACATGCTTCTTTGGTGATACCTGAAAGAACACAGATGCAAGTAGGCTGAAATGTGGTATATACAGTACTAAAAATCAGAGAGTCAAACTGTAGGCACTAGTACTCCCACCTTCTGATAACCCACCCCCCATTCCGCGAATTTCTTGAACACCCCATTGTGTTAAAGAATATCCAAGGAAAGCTGGGATGACTCAGAGGGTTAAGTGCTCATTTTGCAGCCCCGGGGATCAAGGATCGAATCCCGGCCCCAGCCCATGCGGACCCACATGCTGAACTGGGATGTGCCCCCAGTTCAGTTCTTGCCGGGACCTATGTGGGAGGCTCCTGGCCCAGTTCCTGCCCTGCGCAGCCCTGTGCCCACCTGTGGAGTGAAACTATATGGAAAACTAATGTCAACTATGGAGACTGCTCTGGGCCCTCCTCCTTCTCTTTGTCTCTCTCTCTGTTTCTCTCTGTCAAAAATCAATAAAAATAAATCTTAAAAAAAAAAAAGAAGAATATACAGTTACTTGAAAAAGCTATTAAAATATCCCTTTTTTTCCTTCACTATGTATCTTGTATCTATGTGAGACCATATTTTATTCATGCACTTTAACAAAAACAAACACATCCCTACAGATTTAATTCACAAGCAAATGTAAAAATATAGCCATCTTCTACTAAGCCAGACATTAAAGAGATTTGCAAAAATGTAAAACATTACTCTTCTCACTATAATTATATTATTTTGGAAAATACAATAATTTTTATAAAAATATGTTAACTAAAATCAATTTATTATTTTCTTTTTAAAAGTAGTAATTTTAAATTTATCAGTTTCAATTTCTAATATGATAGTGATAATTATAGAATTCCTAACCTAGAAAAGCAAAGAAGTAAATCAAAGTGTTGATGTTCATACATTTACTGATCATAGTTTCAAGCCTGAATGTCTCTGGCATGTAGTTATGTCTCAGCGAGGCACTGACATGCTACTCACCCTGATCCAGGTGCTAGGGAGCCTGGGACTCAGTCAGCTGATGGTTCAGGGCTAACCCCCCCCTCCCCAAACATGGCTTAGTTGCACTTTTCATTATATGTGCCCTGCTTTAAAAATCACATTAGATCCTCCAAGGCCATCAGTTAATATTTACTTACCTTTTATGAATGAAGTCATATGTTGGTCATTTGCAAGGGTCTCATGCTGAGTTGTCATGAATATCAAGGGCCTATCCGTAAGAATTGACCTCTGGAAGAAACTCACAATCTAAGGGATTATTAATACAAGTGTCAGAAGCATATGAGTAAAAAGAAGAGAGGTTTGTAAGTAAAGGGAGGGAAAGCTAATATTTGTTGCTTGTATCAGAAATTCATGTTATCATTTGGCAATATTGAATTTAGTTTTATTGGGTCTTTTTTTAAATCAAATACATTTTGAATATAAAAGTGACACTAATAACCATGTAGTTACTTACAACTTATTTACCAGCTAAACCAAGCTAATGATTTATGGGGTTTTTTTTAAGGACTTTATGGGTGGCATAGAATTATCCACAGTGTATGAGCTATGTCGTGAGCACCCCACTGTATACCTGGTATGTACTAGGCTTTAGACATGCAAAGATAATGAGGGCATTGTTTGCCCCCAAAGAATTGGCAGTCTAATATAGAAATCTGAGCAATAAAATATAAGAAGTATTATAGGATGTGTATAATCTGGCAGGATGGAGTAGGAAAAAGTGCCAGGGAAGTCTTAGCATTTCAGCAGTACTTGCACCAAGAATAGGCGTCCACTCACAGACAGGTGGCAGAGTCCAGTGTGGCGGTAGGAGCCACGCAAGCAGATCCAAGTGTGGTGTGGCTGGTGTGGAGGGTTGAGAAAACATGGGGAGGGGACCATAGGTTGCATCACTGAGAGCCCCCTTCTGGTTTTGTTATTAGTAAAATCTGTAAAAGAGTAACATTGGTGACAATAACAGAGAAATTAGGGTTTCGAGCATGAAAACATTAGGCTTTTAAACCAGTTTAAGGAAAATAATGAATTTAATATTCAGAATCCTACCTTTAAAAAAGCACTCTTGGCATGCAAATATTCCATATACATGTGTTAAGAAGCTTTGTGAAGAGATGTCAAATTATCCCATGGACACATAAGAAAAGAAGAGATGCTTTTGTGAGTAGAAACTAGCTGAGATAAAAGGAAAATTTGTTTTAGAAACTGAAGGTCCAGCTTCTGACTTAGTAAAACAAATTATGGAGGATAATATTTATGTGAAAAATCTATGCTGTTGAAAAAGTGAGTTTTCACTTTTTTTATAAATAGGAGCATGGAGTTCTACCAGAAAGCATGCAAAGCACATGTTGAATACTTACTTTAAATATTTGACTCAGAGGAAAACACCATCCTTAATTGGGTCTACTTCTTTGATAGCAACATGTTTTAAAGATCTTGTAGCCTCACCTACCCTTCCCCAGGAAGGTACAAGAATATCCTGGCCTTACGGGTTATGGGACCCTGATGTTAATTACCAAGGACTCCTGTGACTTTTCTTTTCAAATTTTTAATAGCAAGCTATTTTGAGGTGGCTTTAAGCTTTCTTGAACCAGCAGTTTAGGTATGTAGTTGCTTCTATTAATAGTAGAATTATTTGAAAGTTCAATTAAGACAATTATGGTTTTATGAATGACTACCCAGAATTTCCAAAGAATGGCTATAATTTGTTTTGATGTGAAAATATGTTTTTTCTGTTTTTATGTCTTCCTACAAAATTGTAATATCTCAAAGGGTAAGCAACATATCTGTAATCTCTTTATAGTTCTATCATTTTCCAGAATAATTTTACTATGCTTTGATCTTAAACTTGAGGCCTTTTATCCATTTAACAAATAATTTTTTGTAAAGTTATTTGCTTTGATCTTTTATTCCTTAAATAGCAAACTTCCCCTACCACCCAGGTACATTTTAAAATATTACCTACTTTACAGAAATTCTTTTTGAATACAAATAATACTTGTAGAGTTTATTGCATTGAGTTGTTGACTCTCTAACCAATACATTTTATATTTTGTCTTGAAAGATGGACCCTGTATTGTCAACATCAGTTCCAGTGTACTCATTGAGACTAGATAAAGAGTATGAAGTTCGTGTGAGAACCAGACAACGAAACTCTGAAAAATATGGCGAGTTCAGTGAGATGCTCTATGTAACGCTTCCTCAGATGAGCCCATTGGCATGTGAAGAAGGTAAAAATAAAAGGTTAAAATGGCAGCCAACAGAACTTTTGTCAGTATATGGTGATACATTCCCTACATTGTTAGGGTTTTGTATAGCTCAAGTTATATTTGCATCAGATGTCAGGGTAAGAGACCTCCAGCTCACTCTCTATAACAGGTATCATCCATTAAAAAGCATGAGGAAGATTTAGTTTTTGAATTATTTAATTCAGGAACAGTCCTGGGGTAGTGCAAGTTAGAAAGGGAAATATGTTAATGGAGGTTATCTCTAGATAACAGAATTTCAGGTGATTCATTCTCTCTATGCTTCTATAATTCTAAAATTTCCTACAATGACTTCTTTGCATATAATCAGACAGTAATGTTTTTCAAGTACATAGTTAAGAAACTGTATCTATTAAGGATGGATGCACCTAAGAGAAAGCCTAATACTAAGTCAGCATATGGAATAAGAGGCAGACACTGATTGGTTTTAGAAAGTTTAAATGTGGCTTTTACTTGGGGCAAGATTAATAAGTAGTATGCCAGTTATGCTCAAGAATGACATAGAACATTTGAATATCCTATATAAGAGAAATACAAAGATAATTAAAGTTTGAAGAAATGGAAACTATGAATTCAGAATAAGAGAATTAAAATTTTTAGATATAGATATAAAGAATGCTACGTAGCAATAAAAATTAAGTGTATGAATGTTATCACTCTCAAATGAGAATTGGCTGTAGCTCATTTACATTAAAGAAAAGTTCACAGGGCCTTGTGGGGAACTAAGATTTGTTAATGAAACAATCACAACCTACAGAGAAGTGAAACTTCTATTTCTACATTTATGGTACAGGTAGAATTCATGATACTAAGTAACACTTCAACGAAAATGTCTATAACTCCATTTTTTTCTAAGCTTTCTCTACTTAACAGGCTTATTGTTTCTAATAATTTGATGTAATGAAATTCTGATTTAAAAAGTATACTTGTCACATGCACTTTAAGCTTATTGTGATGGCACTTAATTCATTTAACATAAAAAATTTTTATTTGGCTTTTCCTCTCATGTTAAAGAAAAAAAAAGATGAAGCACTAGCTTTATGTTATGTTCCTGAATGTCATTAAATAAAATTGTAAATATCACAAGATACAAATGGTATTCTCTCCCCACTATTTTTTATAATGCTCATAATATCACCCTTGAGGATTTTAATAAAAGAACAAGAAAATTAAGACAAGGAAAGGCTATTGTAGTATAAAAGTCTACTTTTAATAAAACAACATTAAGGTAATTTCCATTTGTTTTAATTAAAAAGTGGTTAACCTTTGCCAGTAGACATTTGTTTTTAAGACATACAAGTTTTATAAACAGACTCCCCCAAGTCTACTACAAAGTCTACTAAAATCTGAAAGTAGGAGCCCTAGGATTGACTGTCTTCTGTCAAAGGAATTTTTTTAGCTATAAAATATGCTCTGTATCTCTAAAAAGTTTCAGTCATAATTCAAAAATAAAAACTATGCCCCCATCTTTTTGATAAATCCTCCATCTGGAGGATAAAAATATATCACCACACCTTGAAAAGAGAAAGGAACCCACTAGACACTGTCTAGGTAAAGTGAAGTGTTAACCAAGCAGCACTTTTTTCCTAGAGCTGAAGCCTTTAATGGCGTGCCATGAACACATAAGATGCTTAAAGCAGCTCTTTAAACATGTATTGTGCTTAAACTCTACACTGTTTGTTTAACTTAATTTTTTTTTTTTTTTAATGTGGAAGGATTTGAAGAAATGTTCTTTGGAAAGAAAATGCTTCTAAATTATTGCATTCCAGTTAAGGTAGTTATCAGTGAAATCACTGACTTGGCTAGATAAATACAAATTAGGAAATATTTTTATGTGCAAAAGGGAAGTGAAATATAAACTTCAACTATTCATAATCCAATGAGTGAGATACTGTTCTCATGTATTTCAGATTTCCAGTTTCCATGGTTCCTAATTATTGTCTTTGGGATATTTGGACTAACAGTGATATTATTTTTATTCATATTTTCTAAACAGCAAAGGTAAGTGTGGAATAGTCTACCTTGATGTTTTTGCCAGTTGTTTAGAGGTTCATGTGTGTTTCTATCTGTTATTTGATATTTTCTTTTGTGAATCATGGGTGAAAATTTTAACCCAGGAAAATATTATTTCTACTTTGTGTGTCCCTCAAAGAGAATTCACAGGTTTAGTTCGATCTGGGAAGTTGTGGAGGACATTAAGAGGTTGAGGCTGGTGACTGCCCACCCTGTGATATGCGCCTCCTTAACAAAACTATTTTCCCAGAGCTTCCTCTTCACCTCTGCAAAGTCCCGGATGAGTTGGCCGGTTCGTTCAGGACCAGAGGGTAGCCTTTGGCTGAGTTTGACATGGCCCTAATGGAAAAACACATTTAGGTGGCAAACTAAAGCCAATCTAATAAAACCTTTTAAGACTGCAAATGACAAAAATTTCAAGTGAGTTCAAATTTTGTATCAATTATTAGGACATTTATGATTTACTATTTCACCTGCATTTGTCTGTTTGGAGAAATTCCTTTCTGCATTCTCTTGAAGTCAAAAGATTTGGGCTCCAGGTATTATTCTGCCACAGTGTTTGATCTTGTTTGAGTCCCTTAACTTCTCTAGGCCTCCATCTTCACATGAGTACTATGAGAGTATTAGAGATTATATGATCTTTAAATTTTCTTTGAGTTGTAAGATTTATCATTCTATTTTTCTTTTTCTTTTTTTTTAAGATTTATTTTTATTGTTTTTGACAGAGACAGAGAGAGGCAGAGAGAAGGGGGAGGGCCCAGAGCAGTCTCCATAGTTGTACATCATCAGCTTTCAACATGGTTTCATTCTACACAGATGGCTGGGGGCCCGCGCAGGGCGGGAACTGGGCTGGGGGCCTCCTGCATGGGAAGCACCTCAGTTCAGCATATGGGTCCACACAGGCCAGGGCCGGGATTCGATCCCTGGTCCCCAGGACTGCAAAGCGAGCACTCAACCCTCTGAGCCATCCTGGCTTCCTCATTCTATTTTTCTTCCTGAAAGAAACTCAGTACAGACTGCAAGAAATTTTAATACAAAATATAGGAAAAGTTATTGGCACTGATTGCCAGTTTTCTTACATTTAGCGTATTTTTAAAGTCCCATGGGTTAATCTTGCCCCTTCACCTAGAACTAGTCACCAACACTCTCAGTTTGCCTGGGACTTTCCTGCTTTTAGCGCTAGAAGTCTCATGTCCTGGCAAACCCCTCAGTTCCACGCACACTGAGATGATTGGTGACCCTAACTGGAATGGAAGACAAGTTCTGCAACTGAAGCCGAGAGGCATCTACAGATCAAAATAAGATCTATGTGAATACACTGTAAGAGCACCTTCATTTATTTTTGGAAGTCATATAGCATTTGTCAACATAAAAACAGAATTGTAGTAGAAAGAATTCTCAGAATGCTGGAGATCCAGAATGTAAAGCAGTCTAAAAGTCTCCACGTGAATGCAGAAAGGGTTATTTCAGTAGAATGTTCTCTCCAGTTTTATAATGTCAACCAATGGGAAGGCAAAATTCACTCTGCAGAATTTCTTTTTGCACCTAACTTTCTAGCAACATTTCTCTTTTTACAAACATAACTGTTATAAAGCAGGACAATCCAGTTTTTCAATTGTTTGGGAAACAATTAGTAAATAAATCAATTTTTAGAATTTTAAGTAAATGATATATTTAAGTAATGTCAACAACAATGGAGCCAAATTATTCTGTTGGTTAATTTGAAGTCATTGATCTGTACAGTTCAAGAGCTAATTTGTATGTAACAACAGTAGGTAAAACCACTATGTATGTAAAGTAATTTATTCTTAACATTAGCTATCAATTTCTAGTCATTGTGAAGGCCAAGTAAATTTATGCAGTTAAATCATAATTCAAAGAAAAAGTGTCCTCTCAACAAATAGAATTTCCGAGAAAGTGTATTAACCTTTGTCTAAAAGAGTGTTTTTTTGTTTGTTTGGTTTTTTTTTGTTGTTTTTTTTTTTCTGGGAGGTGAGCACATAATGCGATGCATGGGTGATGTGATGTGGACTTGTACATTGGGAAACTATCTAATTGTTACCAACCAATGTCACCTCATTAAATTTAACAATAAAAAATAAATAAATAAATAAAATAAAAAATAAAAGAGTGCTTTTTATAAATAATGAAGTACTTAACTATAAAGCTTGGTCAAAATTACCAAATTGTAAAATTCTTTTAAAATTGTTTCTGTACTTCTGAATTTCCTGTGCTAAATTAAGTTTTTTTGTAGCAAACAATATTTTTCTTTTATTTGCCTATAAAATCCTTATCAACTGTCTAAATTTCCATGTTTTAATGAAATAAAAATGGTAGAAAATAGTGGTCAGCAGGTGTGGAAAGGACATGTAGTTCTAACAATTAGAATAAGTCTCCAAAGAATGAGATGTCAATCTTCCCCATAACCTTAAGGCTGTATAAAGCTTCAGGCCCTTCGTATATTTGGTTGAAGTTTTGTGAGTCCACAATCCAAGCCACTTCTTTCTTTCTTAATCCAGATAATTGAGTCAACTCTCACAAAATTTACAATGTAATTTGGATTTGAATGAAATAATAGTAAAGTAACAAATACAGTTACATGCCAGGTTATCTTTATTCTATGCTCTGTTATTCCCACCGTATGACTCACCCCTAGCCTTTGAGCTATTAACTAATCTAACTAATTATTAACTAATGAAAATAATAATAATAATAACTGAATCAGCATAAAATAGAAGTGCAAACTGGGAAACTGAAAGCCAAATTCAGCCTTCAGATCCATGTTTCATTATTTTGATTTTTTAATTAAAGATTTTGCTATAAAGTATGGGGAATTTTCACATAAAAACTCATATTTCTAGATTATCTTTAAAAAGTAAAAGTTCTAGTGAAACAGGCTTGATATTTCTGCATGGCAACATATGCTGAAGCAGGAGCCCAGCTGTTCCATTTGGGAAGGGCATATAGTCTCTAGTGTGTCACCACACCTATCCCTATGGCAAAGCAACTGGCTTGCTTCATTCATTCACATGACCTACTTGGGCCCTGTAGGCCACAGGATTGGCCACTCTGGCAGAAGGTCAACTACATCTCCTAGAGTGCTAACTACCATTATGTGCCTAAATGTGTCATCCTCTTCAGCAAGGAGAGGCACACATAAAAATCAAGCACTAGACATCTGGGGATCTTTACTTCCTATGACTGGGGTTATGTTATATATTTACATGTTTTTGAACATTTGAAATACTCATTTAAAGTTGCAGAACCAAATAAGAGCAGCATGACGGAAGGCAAAGGCCTGGTTTGGGGAGTCAGATGCTTTGAATTTGAGCCCCAACTATGCCAAGTATTAGTGCATGATTTGAATATAGTTCCTTAAATCTCTGAATCTTTCCAAAGATATCATTTGCCTTCCTGGTAGTTGTGAGGACTACATGAAATGTTTAGTGCAGAGGTTGACAAACTTGTTTTAGAAAGGACCAAACACTAAAATTTTAGGCTCTCTGGGCCATGTAATCTCTGTCTCAACCATATAGCCCTGTCACCATGGCATGAAAGCAGCCATAGACATTATGTAAAGTAATAAACATGACTGTGTTCCAATAAAACTTTATTTACAAAAACAGGGGGCCAACCAGATTTGACCCACAGGCCATAATTGGCTGACATATAGTTTAGTGCAAAATATATCTCAGTGCCCAGTTTATCAGTAACATTAAAAAAATGGTAGTTGTTAATAATTTATATTTTTTTATATCTTGTATTTATAAGTAGCAATTTGTTTTAATACTTGTCCCATTGAGCAAACCTAATGGAAGCTACTCAAAGCAACATATAAAATCGAATATGGTTTATTTCTTGGGTTAGGTAAAAAGAAGATGGCAATATTCAGAAAATGGGTTTTCTATTGAATAGACTAGACTGACCATCATATTGAGTAGAATATCAGCTGGTCTCCAAAAATATAGGTTACTATCCTTGCCCAAAAGCAGCGTATCTGACACTTGGAATGATTACCTTGTAAGGTATAAAAATATCAAATCACTATATTGTGCACATGAAACTAATATAGCCAATGTAATATTGTATACAAACTATACTTAAATTTAAAAAAATTTTAACTCAGTAAATTTAAAAAACTAGTTACATTGTTAAAAGTAGATAAATGATTTATTCAAAATTATGCAAGAAATGTTTATTGAGCAAGAATTGTTCTACATGCTAGTGATACAACAAGGCTCAAAACAGTCAGGATAGACATTGAAATGAATTAGTCAAAAAATAAATATTTGAAACAGAAAATTTAAATGCATCTTAGAATTGTGCATATATAAATCCATTCTTACTAGTTATAGTTCAAATTTAGTCTGTCCCAAATGAAATGAACCCTTCAGTGACACTGTGGTTAATGAGATTATCTTATATAATTTTATAATTAATGTGAACTGTGTGGTGCAAACTTATTTCAGTCCACCCTAATTTGGCTCCATGTGGATTGCCTGCCTGCCTTCCTTCCTTTCTTACTTTTTTCTACAAATTATTGATGAGGTGTGCATTAAAATTACATTTCTTATAACTGAAATGGAAATTGGCAATCAGGAATTAAATTTCTCACTCCCAAATACTAATGCTAGCCAGCATGTCAATAAAAGACATTAAGAAAAAAATTACAGGAGAGCCACATTTTATTTAAATTGACTTTACATGAGGGTTTTTTGTTGTTTTCTTTTTTGCTTCTATAGTTTTTTCTTTTCATTTAGCAATAATCACACCTTGGATAAATCTCATTGACTACAATACTGCCACTGCACAAAACTAGTTTTTTCTTATCATTTAATATTTTTCCCTTATTTCTCATATTCTACTTATCAAGTACCAGAATACTGGGAATAACTAATAGTACTACCAATATATTTTATTTCTATCTTTTGAATTAAGAGACTGTGCAACTTTTAAGATATGTCAAACCAAAAGTGTATTTATTTTCAAGGATTAAGATGCTGATTCTGCCCCCGGTACCAGTTCCAAAAATTAAAGGAATTGATCCAGATCTCTTCAAGGTAATTAATAAATCATCTAAGTCATAGATAACACTGATTAAATGATACCTGAAGAACATAGTCTTATGTTGAGAGCTTTTGCAATCTGCATGCCATTTTTTGTACCCCTTCTGGAGAAAAAAATTTTAATATTATATATCTCAACATTAAGAGACTGTCTTATATATTTAAAAGTTCTTCACTAATGTATATTTTATTATACAGTTCCATTTTTTTTTTTTACTGAAGCCATAGTCTCTAAATGTTATTTGTTAAATCACTTAATCATTATGAGTTTCTTTTCATAGATCTTCACTCTCTTTGTTTCCTAGGAAGGAAAATTAGAAGAAGTGAACACAATCTTAGCCATTCATGACAACTATAAACCTGAATTCTACAGTGATGACTCTTGGGTTGAATTCATTGAGCTGGATATTGATGACCCTGATGAAAAGACTGAAGGATCAGACACAGACAGGCTTCTAAGCAATGGCCATCAGAAATCACTGAATATCCTTGGGGCGAAGGATGATGACTCTGGACGTACCAGCTGTTATGAACCTGACATTCTGGACACTGATTTCAATGCCAGTGATATGGCTGATGGTACCTCAGAGGTGGCTCAGCCACAAAGGTTAAAAGGGGAAGCCGATCTCTTGTGCCTTGACATGAAGAATCAAAACAACCCACCTTCTAATGACACTACCCCTGCTACTCAGGAGCTCAGTGTTATCCTAGCCGAGGAAACCAAACTCCGACCACTTCTTCTTAGTGGAACTGAGTCAACTCATCAAGCTGCCCAGACTCAGCTAAGCAATCCAAGTTCACTGGCAAACATTGACTTTTATGCCCAGGTAAGCGACATTACACCAGCAGGGAGTGTGGTCCTTTCTCCGGGCCAGAAGAATAAGTCAGGGATATCCCAGTGTGACACGCATCCACAAGTAGTCTCATTCTGCCAAACAAACTTCATCATGGACAGCGCCTACTTCTGCGAGGCAGATGCCAAAAAGTGCATCGCTGTGGCTCCTCACATCGGGGTGGAATCACATGCACAGACAAGACTTAACCAGGAAGACATTTACGTCACCACAGAAAGCCTTACCACCACTGCCGGGAGGTGCGGGACAGCAGAGCAGCCTCCGAGTTCGGAGGTGCCTGTCCCGGACTACACCTCCATTCATATCGTACAGTCTCCGCAGGGCCTCGTCCTCAATGCGACTGCCTTGCCCTTGCCTGACAAAGAGTTTTTCTCATCGTGTGGCTACGTGAGCACAGACCAGCTGAACAAAGTCATGCCGTAGCCTTTCTCTGATTTCCCATGAGCTAAATATTTAATGGCAGAGAGTTGGCTGGGACATGAATGCTTAAACCAAAACAATGTTTAAACCTTTTCTGAAGGGAGGAGGGGTGTGGGGAGGTGTAGATTCTAAATGCCTTTTCCCGAAACGTTGAAACATGGGGGGGAAAAAAAAAAGAACACTTAATCAGATAGATATTCCTGTTGTGAACTGTCAATATTTTAATTGTCTCAAAGACTGTTTAGTGGCTGTGATTGTCCTGTTGTTGTGAGTGTTAGTTTTGTGACGCTAAGCATCGAGTGGCTATGTGTTTAATGTATAGTAAATCACGCTTTAAAAAAAGCGAAACATCAGGTGGCTTTGCAGCTCAGAAAAGTTGAACGCCAATTATAGCACAGGCTAATTTTTAAACAATTGGGAACTGAAATTATAGATATGAAGACAATAGTTTGGATATGTAAAATTTATTTTCACATAAAATTGATAAAGATATTTTTAATAATTTACACTTTAAGCATGGCTGTTTTATATTCTACTACACATGGTGTACTATAGTTTGTGTGGACCCAGCTAAAGCTAGTTTAATGCTTTGGTCAGTGCACCTAAAAAGTAAATATAAATAAATAAATAAATAAATAAATAGTTTTTTACAAGGCCCGTTTTATACCTCCCAAAACTCCTTAAACACTTCCAAAATGATTATAGTTACCTACGTTATTGAAACATGGTCATCTTATCTGAATATTTAAACAAATATTTGTTAACTTAGAAAACTAAAATGTTTGCACAGGTCAACTTATCATGAACCAAAACACTGGCAAACAAAAAATCTCTTTCTTACCCACATTTGGTGCATGAGAGAGTGCTACATACTAAGAGAAATAGAAATTCAGTTCACCTGAACCAGGTTGCTGAAGGGCTGTGATTGCACAGGGACGGAGATTTTAGTGGGTGCAGGTCGAGAGGAACGCCCTAGAATCTCTGCAGCAGGGGCTCCTCACACACAACTTGATTTTCTTTCTGTCAGAGTTTCCTAAAAGGGAATAAGGTACAAGAAGCATTTTGTAAGTTGAAGCAGGTCGAAATGAAGTTAACCAAATAATGGAATAAAAAAGTGCAAGAAATGGATTTTTGTTTGACAGCCTATTACCAGATACATATACATTACATTATTTATGGTAAGGAGAAACAAAAGAAACCAGATATTAAATCCCTACAGAAAACTCAAAGTCTACTTAAACCAAAGGCAGAAACTATCTTCCTCACCAAACCTTTTATAGGATTTAGTTAACTTAATAAAAGAAAATTTATCCAACAATTATTTCTCCTCTGATTGAGCACAAAGTAGGTAGTCAGAGGAAAAGGGGGCCTGAGTAATTTATAAAATTTTAAACCCCTTAATAACCCGAACATCATTCATAGGAGCACTGTGAAAGAGCCTCAAAAGGTTTATCAAAAAGAGAAGAATCTTAATCTCACTGAAGAATGCTTCCCATTTTAAGTATTTTTAAAGGTTAACAAAACCTTAAAGTTAGCTTTAACTTAAATAGTATTTGCCATATAGCTCAGACCTTTTTAGGAAACAAGCCTAATGGTTGGTAATTTTAAATTGCCTCTTTCTTGCAGTAAAAAGCTAGAATGTGTGTTTAAAGTTCAACATGTTACTTTATAATAGATGTTCAATAGATTTTCTGCTACCTTGCTGCTATGGTTTTCTCTAATAGCTACATAATTTAGTTTCATATAAAATTTCATCGATATAGAACCTAATTCAACTTAAAACTGTGTGTTCGGGAAAACTATCTTACTATTTCACAATAGGCTGACATTTCTATAGCCAAAAAAAAAAAAAAAAAGGCTAAATACCTCAATCAGTCTCAGAATGTCATTTTGGTACTTTGCTGGCCACACAAGCCATTATTCACTAGTATGACAAGTTGTGTCCTGCGATTTATATTTAACTTTCTTTATGTCTGTGGATTTTTTTTCCTTCAAAGTTTAATAAATTTATTTTCTTGGGTTTGTGATGGTATGTTTCTCTTACCAAATGAAAAGCATCTCAACCAGAGTACAAGTTGTGAGTTCTTCTCACTGTTAAAGGGGACCTTTAACACAGTAGGTTTAAACACATTGGACATGGGTTTGGAGGTTTTTGTTATGTGCTGGAATATATAAATGTAGAAGATGCAGCTCCCTGCCTGTCTTGTTTGGAGAAACAGGAGCCCAGCTCAAAATTACAGTGTCTTGCCTAGACTGTGCTCTCTAAGGCTCTTCGAGTTCTGTTTTAGGTGCATTACAGTTTGCATGGCATGGGTGGGTGTGCGGGCAGGGAGAGAGAGAGTGGTGCTTGAATCTTTAACCTACATTTCTAGTTTGAGCATGTTGCCTGGAAGGAGGAAAATCAGCTCTTCCCCTACCATTCACACATCAGCACAGGTCAGTCTGTCGGACTAGCTACTTGTAATGGGAAGAAGATAATAAGTTAGGCCTTTGATAGGTTGTGTAGGTGCCTGGGATAGCAGTGGAGCCACAAAACATAGATTCCTCTATGGGAGGCTGCAAGCAGGTTTGCGCCTATATCACAGCCTCCTGAGCAGATGCTGGGTCCAGAGAAGTGGGGGTCTGTGGTGACATCAAAAAGGCCATTCAGTGGGGAAGCTGGGATGGTTCAGCAGGTTAAGCACTTGCTTTGCAGCCCCAGGGATTGAGGATCAAATCCCAGTCCCAGCCCATGTGGAGCCATATGCTGAACTGGGGTGTGCTTCCCATGCAGAAGGCCCCCAGTTCAGTTCTTGCCCCCGGTTCAGCCCCTGGATTGAGGGGGTGTGCCTTCCACACGGGAGGCCCCCAACCCAGTTCCCACCCTGCATGGTCCCCATGAACCTATGTGGAACAAAACCATGTCAAAAACTGATAACATACAACTATGGAGACTACTCTGGGCTCTCCCCGCTTCTCTCTGTCTAAAAAAAAAAAAAAAAAAAAGCCCCTCAACACTTAGTTATGACTTCAGCAAACTGAATGCAAACTGTTATGACTTACACAATGCTATAGGGTTTCCATATAATACAGAAAAAATGTCTACCTAATGCCTGATACCTGATGCCTTCTTCTGCCTTCTGCCTTTTAAGCCACCGTCATGTCTCTTCTTTCACTAGGATACTGGAACACATATTGCTTTACTAGTCACAAAACAAATGAAGGGTCACCATTTGAAACATCAGATATTTCTTTCTTACATGCACTAAACTAGCCTTATGATATAAGTTTATCATATACACTTCTATGGGTGCTTCAGGGAATCAGGTGAAGGCGAAGGACTGCCTGCTTGCTTCCATGGATTGGAAAAGCCCAGTCTTTTGTATTTTAGGAGATGAATGCCAAGTTGAAGATGGCTACCCATGTGTTCCTGATTTAAATCTCCCAATGGTTCTAAGACACTGTAACCCTGAAATATAATTCTGTGCTACACTATTTCCTTAGGTGCATAGTTTTATATCAAACTACTAAATGTCTTTTCATGTTCCTTATTTAGGGTGAGAAATAGGGAAAAAACTAGTTACTTAGATGCAAACTTTTTAGTTGGAATTCAAGACCCTATGTAATTTGCCCAATGGCCTTTGTAGGCTTAAATTTTAAGAGCTGTGTGTAAAGGGCACAGCTTCTGAATAAGAATTAGACCTTTGGCTAACATTCAAATTCTGTTTCCTTAGAAATCTAATAAGAGTAATTATGTCAACTATGTTATATACGAAAAATTGCTCCTAGTGAAAATGGTCTCTGATTGGTACATACCATCTGGATAGGAAGACACTCTAAATACCTGGAGGTAAACCATACTTTACTTGAGTGTGGTGACTCTTATAATCGATCATGTCCCTCAAATGATCACAGGCCAGTGAAATAAGTAGGTAAAAATAGAGTCTGTGCAGACTACCTCAAGCCTGATTCATATGCAGCCTACAACCTCCCCAGGAGGCCGGGGATGGAAGCTATGCTTGGGGCTATTTTACAGGCAATGGGGGCCCTTGGATACACCTTCCATGACTGGGTGATGTGAAATAAAGCCAAGAGCCTGCCCTGCATTCCAGGAGCCAGTGAGTGCCCACCTCTGAGCCAGTTTCCCCATCTGTTGAATGAAGGTTCTGGGCAGATAATTTTAAAATGTGCTGTTCAATATGGTAGCCACTAGCTCATAGGTATAAAATACACACCAGATTTCTAAAATGTAGGACAAAGACACACAAACATAAAATATCTCATTAATACATTTTTATTTTGGTTTGTGTTTTGCTAATATTCTTGATATACTGGGTTAAATATATTTTTTAAATGTTAGCGTTATGATTAAAGAATTACACCATTATCAGGGAAATTTCATTTTACCTGTGAAAGCTTGTGAATACACAAGAAAAAAGTCAACCCTTAACAGGGATTCCCCTCATGGACACCCCCAAGCCCTTGCCTTCCCCACCTCCCCTCCTCAGTTCAACCTTTCTCTCTGAAAATCCATCTTTCTTCAAACCATCAAAATGTGATTATCTCACTTCTTTAGAAAAACCCTGCCCCACTTCCACAAAGATTGGTTTGGCCCATATCCCCACCCCCATCCCAGATAATTGGCAAGATAGTACAAGATCAATATTAACTTCCTTCAATGGTAAAGGAAGGCTTTGAGCTTCAGGAAGTTTCTCGATGTGTAAAAGTCACAGTTCCAGTGAGAGGCTGAGAGAAGTAGGATTCTTCCTGTCTTCAGAGCTAGTCTTTCCACACCACAGTGCTTCCTGCCATACCTCCCTGATCCCAGGAACAAACATCTACAGATAGTCATCTAGGAGCCAATACCATAAAGAGGTTACTAAGCACTAATGTGCGTCAAGGATTTTCTATATAAAGAGGATATGAGTGCAACATAGTCCCTGCCCTCAAGATTATCCTTGAGATACAATCAAACAGGTATACAGCTGTAATACACTGTTAAGTCAATATTAGCATTACAATAATCTGCCTGGAGCATCACAGGAAGGATTTGGGAGGAGGTGGAAGCAACAAAACAACAGCCAATTGTACTGCTCACATTTCTGCCCATTAGAAGGATTTTCCTTCACTGTTATCTTTCTAGGACACACCTGATTGTGACTGTAAATGTGGTTGGTGCCAGCATGTCATGCAAAATCATTTGGAGCAGACCTAAATTTTTCCCTCTTTAGTCCACTGGTTACAAAGAACTGCTCATGAGACTGCACATGTAGATAAAGGAAAAGGAAGCAATGCAGGAAGAGAAGGTGTATAGAAGTCTGAACTCTTTTCCAACAAATTACTGTGTATTCAGTACCTGTTCCAACTCAACCTCTTATACCACTTTCACTTGATGATGAACTGCTGCTGCACACTCCCAGCCGTAGGGTGTGATGGGCTAGTTAACACATAGTCATGATTGACAGCTCAGTTGCTTGGTCACGTGATGTTCCATGGCCAAGGCCTTCAGACTCTGGCAGAACCCAGTATCAAACCACAAACTGTTTCTCAAAGAGTAGTTATTGACAGAAATCGGTTTGGTCCAAAGCTGTAGGGATCTGCACTGTGATATTCTTATTGACATTCTTCAGAAATTCCACATAGCATCCCCACTGCCATAGACACTTTGAATAGTGTTGAATCTGTGGGTCATGCTCCCAAAGGGCAGAGCTGCTCATATTACAGCCTGGACTTGTTAAAGTGCCTCTTCTTACCCTGGACACATCTAAATATAACAGTTTTATGGGTTACTAAATAAACTTTTCAGAGCAGCACAGTCAAACATAATAAAATAGTTGTCTCCAAAAATCCCAAACATCTCAAGTCATTTTAGAGCTTACAGTTCAAGATGCAATAACTATTTTTATACTTTGAAAGGGGTAGCCTGACATATTCCAGACCACCACAGCCACCCAAATTGGCATCTCTTATGTCTTTACTCAGCCCATCCAAGATAGAGTAGTTGCAAAGTAATGTGAAACAGGGAAGGGACAAAGGGCCTTTTCCTAACACACTTCTTAGTCCTGACACTGGTTTGTTTGTTTGTTTTTTTGTGTTTGTTTTTGTAAAACCATAAATTACTGTTCGATCTCTTTATATATTTTTTACTTCCTTTCCTCTTTTTTTTTTTTTAATTTATTGTTAAATTTGATGAGGTTACATTGGTTGGTAACAAT
>PVKE010018327.1:7623-29784 GCA_004027555.1 Craseonycteris thonglongyai | reverse complement strand
TCTGAAAAACTGAAAGATAAAAATTCATAAAATGTCCCTAAAGTATATAAAAATTACTAAAATTATATATATAATTTTACTCTTTACTAGGAATTTATGAATTTAAGCAGATTAAATTTATATTTATCTATTTATTATTTATACTTGCTGACATTTTTAGAGCATCTGCCCTGAGTGATACACTGTTCTAGAACCTAAAGATAGAACAAAAAACAACAACAACAACAACAAACAGATCATCAAATTATTCTCATGGAACAAACTTTTATGAGAGGAGGAAATATACAGAAAGTCTATCAATATAAAGCCAAATAAATAAGCAATATTGGTATAGATGCTAGAAAGAAAATAAGAAATAAGTGTGTACTAGAGAGTCCCTAAAGTAGAAATGTGTGGGGAGTCTCTTAGAAAATAAAGCTTGGAAAGTTTCCTCAGTCATTTTCTTTGAGACAAGGTAGATGAGAAAAAGAACCAGTAATGAGAAGAGCCTGTGGAAAAGCCTTCCTAATGGAGGCCACAGCAAACAGAACATATATGAGAGAGAGCAGTGTTATGGGGCTGTAACACATTGGACAAGGGAGAGTATAAAGGCGGGAATTTGGAGAGCTGGATTGCATATAAGCATTCACAATCATGAAAGCCATGTGAAGTTAGTTTGGTTTTATATGTTTATTTGTTTTAAAACACAGAGACCACTTGATCTCATTTATGTATGTAAACCAGGATTTTGACTGCTAACTTACTGAGGGCAAAATTACAACCAAGAATAAAACTTAGAATACCATTGTAAAAGTTCAAGTGAGAGTTCAAGTTGCTTAGAAAAATGCAGAAACAAAGAATGTGGAAAAAATGTTTAGAATATGCAACCATACTCATTGTTGGACTGTACGTAATTTGTGGAGGGTGTTACTGAGGGATAAAGATTAAACAAAAATAATTACATATGACTCATAGTCTTTAATTTTAGTAATACTTGATACCCCTTGAGAGAAAAGGTAGAAACAGTTCTAATTTGAACATATTATAATATGTTATAATAGTCAGAGTTTGTTTTTAAGTTAGATCATGGATATAAAAAAAAACTTAAAAACAGGAGAAGCCTGGATGGCTTAGCAGGTTAAGTACTTGCTTTGCAGCCCTGGGGGCTGAGGATTGAATCCCAGACCCAGCCTGTGCAGACCCATCTGCTGAACTAGGGTGTGCTTCCCATGCAGGAGGCCCCAGGTTGGTTTTCAACTCCCCTCCAGTTCAATCACTGGCTTGAGTGGGCATGCCTCCCATGAGGGAGGTCCCCAGCCTGACTCCCGTCCTATGCAGCCCTGGCCCACCTGTGTGAAATAAAACCATGTGGAAAACTGATGACATACAACTATGAAGACTGCTCTGGGTCCTCCCCCCTTCTGTCTTTTATTCTCTGTCTCTCTTTTTCTCTCTGTCTCTGTCAAACACAATAAAATAAATCTTAAAAGAAAATAAACTTAAAAACAAAAGAGAAATCAAGATTTGAGATTCAAATTAGCATTCATCAGCAAATAGATATTATGAGGGTAGGCTGATAAATTTTGCCTCCACTGTAATATTTTTTGTTACATTAGACATATGTAAATATGTTCTTTCTTCCTTTCTTTCCTCCCTTCTTTTCTTTCCTCCCTTCCTTCCTTTCTTCCTCCCTTCCTTTCTTCCTTCCTTCTTTCCTTCCTTCTTTCTTCTCTTTTTCCCATCCTTCTTTCTTTTTCTTTCAGAACGTAAGAGTATTAGTGTAGATTAAGCATATCCATCCAGATTTGTTTGCATCATGTTGAAAAAAAAATTAAAAAACACCTTTCAGATCTTTACTAAAGTATATTTCTACACAATGGCCAAGTCATGGAAACAACCAAAGTGTCCTTTGATAGATGACTAAATAGAGAAATTATGGTATATTTACACAATGGAATATTATTCAGTGATAAGAAAAGATGAAATAAAGCCATTAGTGACAACATGAACGGACCTTGAGATCATCATATTAATAGCAAGGTAAGTCGGACTGAAAAAAATCAGGAATCATATGACCTCACTTATAGGTGGAATATAAAACTGAAAGTAAAAAAGAAGCAAAGACTCATGGACACAGTCAATAGTTTAGTGGTTACCTGAGGGGAAGGGGGAAGGGGAGTGGAGGAGGAGTGAGGGAGCATCAAGTATGTGGTTATAGAAAGAGAACTGACTCTGGTGGTGAGCACATAATGCAATACATAGATGATATAATGTAGAATTGTACACTTGGAACCTATGTAAATTTTATTAACCTATGTCGCCCCAGTAAATCTACTGGTAACAATAAAAAAAAAGTGTATTTCTATTATTTTGCTTTGTGGAAATGTCAATATTTACCTCTATCTGTGAAATATTTTCCCCTCTCTTCTCTCTAGAAAAATTTCCACTATTCATCTTGAGTAGTTAAAATATTTTTTATATAAATCTTTGTCTCAATAACTCTTTCACATTTTGACCCAGGTAGAATTTTTTCCTCTTTGGGCTTTCAGAGCACTGTAGAGGTTCAATTACATTCCTACACCTCTGTCTCTTCTAATAGTCCAAATTCTTCTAACGCAGGGAGCATATGCTATGTTCTTTTTCCTGATTATTCCCAGGTCTCTGTCAAAGTTTATTGACTATGTATGAACACTAAATTGTTTACAACCATAACTGGAAGGGGCATGGCAATTTTCAAAATTAATTATAGCTGATTCTTACTATAAAGATAATCAAATTTACCAACAATTGCTAAATTAGTTGTACTATTTTCTAGAACATTATTAGTAACCACATAAAATCTTAAATATACTCCTGAAAAAATGCCAAGATAGCAGATTTTTAATTCAGTTTATTGCATAATATGTAAAGCCATATTAGTAAATATGAGTACTAGTGCCTGTCTCATTTTATCATTTCAAACCAACTACCACTTTGCATTTCAAATCTGTGTTCATCAAGTAATGCAATAATGATAGGCACTTGGAACTGAACATGACTACTAATCAGTAGGTCTTTTTCAAATAAGCAAGATAATTTTAATTTGCTCTATTCTAACACATTCCATTAAAACAGGACAATGTCTAATAATGAAACAAATTGCTATGCATAATATTAAATTGCTATAATTCTTTGTCAGAAGTCATATTTTTAAAGTCATCATAATTTAATGTTAAGAATATACAAGTTTACTACTCATCTTTTTTTCTCAGTTTTTAAATGTTTTGTGAAGCTGTTAAATTGGGTAGTTTATACATATGTTGAATTCAGAAGCACGTATTACATGCAGATGTATATTAGCATTTAGACAAATGTTTTCATACCCATATATTATTCCTGAATTTTAGAACTCTGTGTGTGTGTGTGTGTGTGTGTGTGTGTGTGTGTATGTGTGTGTGTGTATTGCTTAGGCAACCATTCCCTAAAAAAATTACTAATTTTTTAAAAAATTAGTAATTTTTTTTTATGGAACTGTATTTTAGAGAAATTGCAGTTAATATTAATGATGTATGATTGAAAACTTCAGAATTGTGGATAGAGTAAGAGACAACATCACCCTGAAAAAGGTATACTACCATGAAAAAATAAAAATAATTAACTATTATCTAAAGATGCCATTTTTCTACAAATCTTGGACTTAGAAAACAATTTTTTAAGATTTATTTTATTATTTGAGAGGAGAGAGAGAAGGTGTAAGAGCCCAGAGCAGTCTTTGTAGCTACGGTATACCGGTATATCATGAGTTGTGATACAGTTTCATTCCACACAGGTGGATGTGGGACTGTGGGGGTGGGGAGGGAACCTAACCAGGACCTTCCACCTGGGAGGGGAGCGTTTTCACCACCAAGGCATCTGGGCGATTACCAGCTGTGCCACAGTTCAGCATATGGTTTTGCACGGGCCAGGGCAGGGAACTAGAGCCTAGACCTCATGTTTGCAAGACAAGCACTTAAGTGCTGAGCTATCCCCGCATCCCCAGAAAATAGTTTGTGAAATGGAAAATAACCAAAAAGAAACTAAAATATCTTTAAAAATACAAATAAATTTTCTCTGAGCAACCAGCAACTATTGCACACTGCTAACACATTCAAGTATCTTCCCATTTTAGAATAAAATGGTCAGACAGTAAACAAGAAACAAAATCCACTAAATACAACCACAACCAGATATTGAACTCTTACTCCTTAAAAGCTTCCTTCCTCAGCCAGCCATCTTTATCTTTGCACATACGTGTAAGCCTATTAGAAGATTGGTCTGAATTAAGTATCGTCACCCCCTTTGCCAGCTCACTGATCAATGTACCATAATCTGCTTTTGTCTATTAAGACTTCACCAGATGAACTTTTATTAGTGACCTCATAATATCTTTATTCATAGAGCCTTTTAATGATCATTTCTCCTTGTTAATTTTTTTGACAGACTGGCTTTTTTTGTCAGTTTCTTTGGTTTTAGCAGCTTTGATTTCTGTGCCTCTTCTGGGTCTTCTGTTTATCATTTTGACTACTTGTCTTTTGCTTGCTCCTTAGAACTGGGAAATCAGAATTCATTCAATGATTGCAATAGAAATGAAATTTTTCAGTATTAGAAGTGTAAGGTCTGACAATTTGACAAATTGTGTAATAACCAGAAGCCAAATATAGTAACATAATTAAAAATATTTTTCAAATGGAGAAAATTGAAGATTTTTTAAGTTTATTTTTTATTTTTTGAAAGGTTTATTTTATTGTTTGAGAGAAAATAAGATAGAGAAAGAGAACAAGACAGAGACAGAGAAAAGGGACGAGGGTCCATAGTAGTCTTCATAGTTGTACATCATTAGTTACGACATGACTTCATTTCACATACAAGTGGATATGGGCCTCGAGTCTTGGGGCAGGAACTGGACTGGGGGTCTCCCACATGGGAGGTGAGAACCTCTGCCACCAAGCCAGCCCAGCATAAGGGATTTTCAAGGGCTCGGGCTGGGAAATGAACTGCAGATCTCAGGATTGTGAGGCAAGCACTAAAACTGCTGAACTATCTTGGCACCCCCAAAATATAAAATTTTATAGTAAAAGACATAACTCTGACGTTTTTCTACAAACTATTTTTAAGAAAATTAATTTAAAGAAATATGTTGAAGGAAAGGTCACATTCTACTTGTGGATTCTAAATAACAATTACATATGAGTAAATTTTTGGACAAAATTTTGCGTTTTATACTGTGAAAAAATTGGATGTGATGTTGATTATCTTAGAATATATGCTGCCAGTCCTTTTTTTCTTTCTAAGCACTTTTTTTTTTAAGATTTATTTTATTGATTTTAACAGAGAGACAGAGACAGAGAGAGACGGAGAGGAAAGGGGAGGACCCAGAGCAGTCTCCACAGTTGATAGCATTAGTTTTCCATATAGTTTCACTCCACAGGTGGGCATGGGGCTGCACAGGGCAGGAACTGGGCCGGGGCTCCCACATAGATCCCAGCAAGAACTGAACTGGGGGCACATCCCAGTTCAGCATATGGGTCGGCATGGGCTGGGGCCAGGATTCGATCCTCGGTCCCTGGGGCTTCAAAGTGAGCGCTTAACCCACTGAGCCATCCCAGCTTCCCCTAAGCACTTCTTCCAGTACAAATTTATAGATATCTATAACTACAACTGAGTAAATATGCTAATACATAGTTAACATATTACTAGCCCAGCTGTCAGCCCAGAGCCACATATCCAATTATCCATTGTATCTGTCTCTTTTGAAATGACAAGGCATTTTAAACTTTATCTGCCTGATTGAACTCCACAAATGTGATCATGTCATTCACCTAGGTGAAGTTCATCAAACTCTGTGCTTAAACCCCCCAGATAAATACAAACACATTTAAATAATATGTAAGTATTTTTAATCTCCAATTTTTGTGACGCTCATCCCCAAGCTATTGTATATTTCTAATGTACCACACTGTCGTTCTTTTCTGACTATTTCTTTCTTTTGTTTCCCATACTGTCATCTGTTCCTCACCTATGTAGTCCTGAAGCTTCCTTCAAATTTCAGGTTTCGTCCATCATAGTTTAAGCTTTTTTATTATTTAGCTTTTCTCCAGTTAGAGTTTCTCTAGAAAAATCTTTCTTTCCCTTACACCATGATGAGATACAGGTGGGTATGTTGCATGCTCCTGTAGTCTACAATTTATTAATGGAGCACCTACTCACTATTTTTATAATTGCTTATTTACTTACTACACTTTGAAAATAGTCTGTCAACCTCTTGCAAAAAGGGAATTGTGCATTTCTCATATTTTTTTGATGCCTTGCATAATAGCCAAAATATTATAGATAAATACATTTCCATGGATTCTCTAAAACAAATTTAAGACAGGAATATTATCAAACTAGGTTTTCAAAGTAAAAATGAAATGAAAGAAAGTATGATAAAAGTATAAAATTTAAGATGTGAAAAAATTCAATATAGATTAAAAAGAAAAGAAAATGAAAGAGAAAATGAGCAATCAGTAAAGAATTCAACAGGGGTAATGGTATCAGTGACTTGTAGTGTGAAGAATGAAATCCACCAGCAGAGTAAAGCAGTGAAGTAGAGAGACTGACAATAGTTCTGAGATCAGAGAAGTGATGTGTCAAAGACATCATTTTATTAATACTGGTTTAAATGTGAGTATGTATATATACTAACCTCTTCTTTATTCCTGTACCATAAGCATGAGGGAAAGTTTTACATCAAATAGAAGTCCACACTGGGGAGGTGTTATAGACTGAATGTTTTTGTCCCTCCAAAATTCATATGTTAAAGCCCTTAATCCCAGAGTGATAGTACTTGAGAATGATTTTTTAGGAAGTAACTACGTTTAGAGGTCATGAGAATAGGGTGCCCATTGATGGGATGAATGCCCATAGAAGAAGGAGAGAGACCAGAAATCTCACAAGGGAGAGCACAGTCATGTGAGGACAGAGCAAGCCATAGCTTTCTGCAGCCAGAAAGAGGACCCTCATTGAAAACTGAATTGCTCAGTACCTTAATCTTGGACTTCTCCACAACAGTGAGATAAATGTCTATTGTTTCAGTCACCCAGTCTATGGTATTCTGCTATAGATATCTAATATAGGGGGTATTTACTTCATACAACATCACTGTGACATTCAAAGCCTTTGACTTAGTGATGCACTACTTTATTTTATAAACCACAAATTATCGATTACAGAAGAAGAGGGAAAGTATACTCCACTATAGTCCATTGAAAGCCATAAAAGTATGATATATATATATATATATATATATATATATATATATATATAACTTTATATATATATATAATATATATAATAGAAGTAGAAATATATTCATAATAGAAAACTATCTAGGAAGACATATTCCATGAGATCGCTGAGCTGGATAAAAATGGGACAATGGTTCCCTTTATATGGGATGTCTTTGTTTATGTGGTATATCACATTAATTGATTGCATATACTGAACCAACCTTATGTATCAGAAATGAATCCAAGATGATTGTGGTGTATGACCTTTTTAATGTACTGCTAAATTTGGTTTGCCAATATTTTGTTAAGGATTTTTGCATCCATGTTCATTAGGGATATAAACTTAGAACTTCCTTTTTTTATAATGTCTTTGCCTGGTTTTGAAATCAGGGTACTGTTGGCCTCATAAAGTAAGATTGGTAGCCTTTGATCCTCTTGGATTTTTTGGAATAGTTTAAGAAGAATAAGTGTGAATTCTAATTTAAATGTTTGCTAATATTCACCTGTGAAGCCATCTGGTCCAGGAATTTTTTTTGTTGGAAGCTTGTTGATTACTAATTTGATTGCATTGATAGTAATTGGTCTGTTCAGAATTTCTGATTCTTCTTGTTTCAGCCTTAGAAGATTGTAGACTTCAAGAATTTATCTGTTTCTTCCAGATTGTCTAATGTGTTGGTATATAGCTGCTAGTAGTATTTTCTTAAAACTATTTTGTATTTCTGTACTGTCGTCACTTCTGTTTCATTTCTGATTTTATTTATTTGGGTTCTCTTTTTTGTTGTTGTTTTTTGTTTGCTTTTTTGTTTTTCTTGAGGAGTCTGGTTAAAGATTTGTCAATTTTGTTTATCTTTTCAAAAAATCAGCTCTTGGTTTCATTGATATTTTGTAATTTTTTCAGCTTCTATTTTATTTCTTTCCACTCTGATTTTTATTATTTCCTTACTTTTATTCACTTAGGACTTTGCTTGCTGTTCTTCCTACAGTACCTTAGGTGTAAAATTAGACTGTATACTTGAGAATTGTTGTTGTTGTTGTTTTGTGAGGTAGGCACGTACTGCTATAAATTTTCCTTAGAACTGCATTTGCTGTATCCCATAGATTTTGTATAGTTTTTTTTTGTTTGTTTTTTTCTTTGTCTCAAGGTGTCTTTTGATTTCTTCCATGATCTTATTATTAATCCATACATTGTTTAGTAGCATATTATTTAATCTACATGTGTTTGTTTGTGTTTCAGGTTATTTTCTTTTGGCTTTTCTTCTTTGATCACTAGTTTCATAACTTTGTGGTCAGAAAAGACACTTAATATAATTTCAATCTTCTTAAATTTATTGAGACTTATTTTGTGACCTAAACTGTGGTCTGTCTTCCAAATGTTCCATGTGTACTTGAAAAGAAGGTATATTCTGCTGCTGTGTGTTACTATGCTCTATCAATTAAATCTACCTAATCCAGTGTGCCATTTCAGGCTACTCTTTCCATATTAATTTTCTATCTGAAATATCTGTTCATTAGTGTCATGGAGTGTTAAAACCCCCTGCTATGATTGCATTATTGTTGATCTCTGCCTTTATATTGGTCATGTTGGGTACAGAGTTACTTACTAGAGTTATGGTCTTTTGTAAGAATGATCTTTTTATCATTAGGTAATGGTCTTGTTTGACTCTTGGTATACTCTTTGTTTTAAAGTCTGTTTTGACTGATATAAATATTGTTATCCTAGCTTCTTTATTTTCCCCCCTTTGAGTGAAATACCTTTTTCTATTCCTTTACTTTCAGTCTGTGTGTCTTTTGACCTGATGTAGGTCTCATAGATAGCACATGTACGGGTCTTGTTTTCTTATGTATTCAGTTACCCTATGTCTTTTGATTGGAGCTTTTAATCCTCTTGCTTTTTTAAAGATTCTCTCTTTGAATTTAACCTTTGCCATTTTTAATATGATGTGTCATGGTCTGGGCCTGTTTTGTTCAGTTCATCTTGTTTGGGAATCTCTGTGCTTCCTGGGCTTGTATGCCTACTTCCTTCACCAAGTTTGGGAAGTTTTCCATTATTATTTCTTTAAATTGGTTCTCAATCCCTTGCTCCCTCTCTTCTTTTTATAGTATTCCTATGATATGAATGTTGTTATGCTTGATGTTGTCTCTGAGGTCCCTTAAAATATCTTCATTTTTTTTAATTCTATTTTCTTTTTGTTGTTTCTTTTGGGTGTTTTCTGCTGCTTTCTCTTCTAAATCACTGATTCAGTCCTCTGCTTTATATAACCTGATGTTGATTCCTTCTAGTGTATTCTTCTTTTTAATTATTGTTACCTTTTTGACTGATTTCTGACTGATTATTTTTTATGGTTTCTATGTCCTTCTTTATGATTATCATTTCTTAGTTGAAGTTATCTCTAAGATTTGTAAACATTCTTGTAGCTAGTGATTTAAACTCTGTCCCTGATAAGTTGGTTTCCTCAATTTTATTTCATTATTTTTTTTCTGCAGTTTTTTGTTATTCTTTTGTTTGCAACACATTTCTTTGTTTCCTTATTCTGGCTGCCTCCCTGTGTTTGCTTCTATGTGTTCTCTATATCTTCTATGTCTCTCAGTCTTTGCCAGGTGACCTTATATAATAGATGTCCTTTCTGGTCCACTGACAAGGTCTCCCTGATCACCTGTACATGTGTCCCAGGAGTGTCTTTTATGTGTGTTGTTTCTAGTCTTCTATGTGTGTTGTTTCTAGTCCTCTGTTTTAGTTGAGCCTTGATTGCTTTTGACATATCAGTGAGTACAATTGACTCCCAGCCCCTTTGGCTGTGAGAATTGGCTATACTCACAGAATATAAGCCACTTGCAGGGGCTGGCCTTTTTAAAAGGGATTAACTCCAGCAAGCTCTTGTGCTTATTGGGACTACCCCTTGGGTGTGCCACTTATGGGGCTAATGGGGTGGTGCTCTGTTGTGGTCTGAGGCAGCTTCCTAAGTGTGCTCTTTCTGGTGCTTTTTGAGAGGGGTTTCCATGCTTGCCATTTTCAGTCTTGCTTCTGACCAACCCAGGCTACCTGGTAGGAGCTATTATTCAGAGTTATATGCAGTTTGTTGCTGCCTGTGTTGAACATTGGGGTATGTAGGGGTGGCCTTAACTGTGAACCACAGCTGTTTGCCACCAGTTTTGGGCTTAGAGCAGCTTAGCAAAAGGCCTAGGGCCCCCCTAGGCCTGTTGTCACCTGCCAGCTGCCCTTAAGGCTTAGCAACTAAAAGAGCCTCCTTAGGTGCCTGGGCAGGGCTGATTGAACCAGTGTTCAGATTGCCTCTGGAAATGCCGACTAATTTGGGCAAGGTGAGGTCCTTGGAAACCACAGGGTGTGGTCTGTGGTGTGGTTTGTGAAGACAAACTTAATGCAAATTCAACTATTGTGCCCGTGCTGAGCCTGCAACCACTCTACAAAACACCCTGAGAACGCTCTGGACAGCTGTTACTCACCTCAGCCTGCAGATAACTGAGGGCTGCACAAGAAAGGCAGAAAATTGAGCTGGGGCTCAATTCTTGCCACTGAAAGCCTCCTACACCACTGCAAAAAGTGCTGATGATCAAGCCTGCAGCAGCCAGCAGGTCAATGCAGTTGCCCCGGTGCTGGCTGAGAGTGGCCATTGAGAAGCTGTGCAAGCTGGGCCTGGTGGGGTCAAAGGAGTCATGCAGTGTGTACGGTGGTCTTTACAATATTATGCCACATTTTTATATAAATAAACAAAAGTACAGAGATCCTAAATAACTTTCTAAAAATAACATACAAGCCCGTGACATCAATGGAATATAAAGTTTCAAGTATATGACCCTCTCTCTCTCTCCTTCTATTTATTTATTATTATTTTTATTTATTTTTTTTGGTACTCTTTCCATCACATTCCTGTATACCTAATCTCAGACATTTTTTTGAGCATTCTTGGTTTGTAGACTCTCAAAATATATAGATATAGATATTGACATACACGTGTGTGTGTGTATACACATAATATACAGTTTTTTTAATTAAAAATATCATTATAATCTTAGAAATATTAATAAGTAAAGGCAAGAAATAAAGTAAGGTGGAATAAAATGGATTCACTAAAAGGCAAATAGTGTTCACACTAAAGGCTAAAGAGAGCAATGATTATTCAAAATAATTTTCAAAATGCTATGGATATTTTTATTTCTTATTCAAACACATGTCTGAAAATTTTTTCACAGATTAGTTTTGAAAAATTTTACTTAAAAAAATTATTGTTTTGTTTAGGAGAGAAAGTGACAGAGACAGAGACAAGAGAGTGGGGCAGAGCAGTCTCCAGAGTTGTACTTCATTAGTTTTGACAAATTTCATTCCTAAAGGTGGATGTGGGGCTGCACGGGGCAGAACTGAACTAGGGGCCTCTCTCATGGGAGGTGAGAACCTTCACAACCATCCTGGTGGTTACCAGTTGCACTGTAGTTCACCATGTGGGTTTTGCATGGGACAAGACTGGGAACTGATCCTTGAACCTTGCAGCTGCAAGGCAAGTGCTCAAAGTGAAATTCCCCAAAATCCTACTTCTTGAAGTGAGAAAGATATGAATATGTTGAAAATTATAATTTTTATCTACATTATCTATGATTTAAAATGAAATATACATTATCTTTTAAAAATCATAGAAATTTTCAGTATTTTATAATGTGAGTTTTAAAACTACAGAAAATTGACAATACTTTATTGAAACTAAGAAAGCATATGTAATTGTTGGAAAACTAAAACTAAAAAATTTGAATAGCAAAGACCTCATAGCTATTCGAAAAGCTTGGAATGAAATCTGCTTGCTGTTTATGATCTAGAAAGTTAGTAAAATGTGATGCTTTTACTGGGCAATGGAAAACTATGTCCTGAAACTTTAAGATAATTTATGGTCATTACTTATTAGTATCATAACAGGCTATGAATGTAGAATAGTAGCTAATAAATTACAGATTTGAGTAAAAATTTAGTGTGAAGCATTTTCAATGAGATATATTGTATCTTCTTTTCAAATATTTCTGAACATTGATGCCAAATTGCAGAGTGTACATGTATATTTTCTCCTTTTCTGTCTCTTCTTTACTAATTGATTGCTTATTTCACCTTAGGCATTTACTATATTGAACACTAAAACATTTACAAATGAATACTTATTACTTTAGTATCTTTCATCCCAATAAAATAAAAATTATTAAGTAGCAGTCTAGAATTAAGGAATAACAAACTTAAAAAAAATAATTAGGGGAAGCTGGGATGGCTCAGTGGGTTAAGCGCTCACTATGCTGTGCCGGGGACCCAGGATCGAATTCTGGCCCCGGCCCATGCAGACCCATATGCTGAACTGGGGAGTTCCCCCAGTTCAGTTCTCTCTGTCTCTGTATCTCTCTCTCGCTCTCTCTCTGTCAAAAACAATAAAAAAAAATTAGTGTTTTAAATAAATTATGTGGGTGACATTATTTAGTAAAATTACAAACTTTTAACTACTGCATGAAAGTTGCTGAAAAAAATCATGGCTAGGCACTTAACAAGGGGGTGTCAATACCAGCAAATAAAATGTAGAGCTTGCCTAGAATGAACAGGCAGAGAGGTGGACGTGTTAACACAGTGATTGCACCCAACACACTCAGAATACTGACCCTTTATGTTTTACTCCTAGTTAGCAAGGCCGGAATGTTTAGTAAGGTGAATGAATTATAACTGATGTACAAACTGGAACCCATTCTAGGTTATAAAAACTGCGTCTAGCCAGGACCAATCACACCCTCATTCAGTGATATGAGCTGTGGCACATACTGGGTAGAGCATTCAGTATGTGCCACAGCTCATTAGTCATAAGGAAGAGGTAGGCAGCTACAGTTAGTCTGAAATCTTTTGCATTTTGTTCGGGACAATCTCAGTAGGATACAACTGATTTCTCAACATATTATTAACAGCACCACTTCCACTCCCAACAGTATATAGGTTTGGGATATAAAAATAGATAATCACCTTAGTTATAGCCTACACAAATTTTATCTTGTGTTTTTCATGACTTTTAAATGACTGCTTATCTCTACAATAAGAAGAATTTCTGCTTCGCTCTTATGATATTCATATGTATTATTTGACCCATGATATTTCTCCTCAGGTAAACTTCTAAATATATACTTTTTGGTACGTTTAAACCTATCTCATATGGATAGAATGTCATTATTTTCAGATAAACTCTTCCTTTTTTAAATAGCCTATAAAATTCTAACTGTTTAAATATATTGTTCTCTTCTCAGAACTGCTTTCTGTGTGACACAAAACTAAGAAGGATACCTTCTAAATGTCCACAGTAAAATTGTATGCTCTTTTTAAAGCTAAATATAATATTAATATTACAGTTTAATTAAAATTCCATGATAGACTTCTGTGTGGCTTATTGTTTGAATGCATATTATATATACACGATTTGATACATTAGTCTTATGTTGAACTCTGCTTTATGGCTTAATATAACTTGCATGTATTCTTTGTAAACATATATTTTTATAATGAAATTTGTGAACATATATTATTTATAACTACTCTGCTAGGTGTTTGGGGATCAACAGTGAATAAAATACGTATGCTCTCACTATTTGGGATACTCATGAAATATATATATATCTATATATATCTATCTATATATATATATATATATATATAGAGAGAGAGAGAGAGAGAGAGAGCGAAACAGAATTGAATGTAACAGTTTTCTGTAAGGAGTGTATGAGAAAGCCAAGAGAAACTGAAATTCATAGGATGAATAAGCCCTCCTTTATAGGTAGCAGAAAGCCACAACTGCTTTCATTTCTGAGGATAATTCCCTCATCTGGAAAGGAGAGGATATAGGAACTGATTGCAATTATTTTGAAAGCTTAAAGAAAAATCATCTAATCAGTAGATTATGGATAGAATGCTGAGACAAATCAACTATAGGAGGAAACTATAGAATTATTAGCTTGCACTATCAACCAGAGAGGAAAGGGTTTGCATTCATTGAGAAATCATAAAATTATTGCGGGGGGGAGGGGGGATAAAGAAAAGAAAGAAAGTAAAAAAAAAACCAAAAAATTAAACCTTGAGTATGGTTGACCAAGAAAATAAAGGAAAAATATAAATAATAACATAAATGAAAGAGGGAGCATGCATTCAGACTCTATAGATATAAAGAGGAGAAAGGGGATACAAAAAATAACTATATGACAACAAATATGACAACTTAAATGCAATAACAAATGTATTGAAATAAACCTCCTACATTGTCTCATAAAAATACAGAAAAATCTAAATATTATTACCTAGTGACGAAAGTTAATTTCCAGTTAAAAACTTTGCAACAAAGAATATTCTAAATGTACATGCTTTCACCATTAAATTCTACCATTTTTTTTCCCTACAAAATGAATTCATTAGCATTGAAAAGGGTGCAACATTACCCTGAAAACAAGCATAAAACCATATACCAAATATATGGTCTTCTAAGCACACACCAATATCACTTATGAATATAAAGGCAAAAATTCTCAGCAAAATGTTAACAAATAGATCTCATAATACATAGGAAAAATAATATATTATGACAGTGGTGTTCTTCCTGAGAATACAAGGCAGGTTCAAGATTCAATATTTAATCCATGTAAATCACCATGCAACAGACTGACACAGAAAAAATAAATAGATGCAGAAGAGCTTCTTACATAATTTAACATCTATTCATGATGCAAACTCTTAGTAACCTAGGAATGGGAGGTAAATCCCTCAAAGTTATAAAGAATATTAGCAAAACATGCCTGCACTTAACATCATATATAATGGTGAACAATGTTTTTTCTTAAAAATACCACTTTTTTGTTAAGATTTATTTTTATTGTTTTTTTGACAGAGAGAGAGACAGACAGAGAGAGACGGAGAGAAGGGTGAGGGCTCAGAGCAGTCTCCATATTTGACAGCATTGGTTTTCCACATAGTTTCATTCCACAGGTGGGCGCATAGCTGAGCAGGGCAGTAACTGGGCCGGGAGCCTCCTGCATAGGCCCGGGCAAGAACTGAACTGGGGGCACAGCCCAGTTCAGCATATGGGTCCTCCTGGGTCTGGGCCAGGATTCAATCCTTGGGCTCCAGGGCTGCAAAGTGAGCGCTTAACCTGCTGAGCCATCCCAACTTCCCCACTTCTTCTTTTTTTTTTTTTTAATTTATTTTATTGTTTTTGACAGACAGAAAAACAGAGACAGAGAGCGACAGAGAGAAGGGGGGAGAGCTCAGAGTAGTCTCGATAGTTGCACATTGTCAGTTTTTGACACGGTTTCATTCCACACAGGAGGGTGGAGGCTGTGCAGGGTGGGAACTGGGCTGAGGGCCTCCTGCATAGAAGGCACACCCTTTCAAGCCAGGGGCCAAACTTGAGGAGGGTGAGAACCAAACTGGGGGCCTCCCTCATGGGAAACACACCCAAGTTCAGCATACGGGTCTGCACAGGCCTGGGCCACGATTCGATCATCAGTTCCCAGGGCTGCAATGAAAATTCTTAACCCACTGAGCCATCCTGGCCTCCCCAAAATATCACTTTTATCCAACATCATACTGGGCAGAGTAAGAAACACAGTTAAAAGCTGAAACTAAACTTTTAACTACTTTTTTGGTCTGATATATTTCAGTTAGTGTAAAATTCTCATTGTCTATATAAAAATCCCAAAGAATTCTAAAACAACACTATAATTAATAAATAAATTTAACTATATAGGGAGATACAGGTTCACTATAAAAACTCAAGTACATAAAATATTCTAGTTATCCATATAGCAATGAACAATAAAAATTTTTGCATGTATTTGTGTAATTATATATGCATATATGTAATATGTACATAAATATATGCAATTTTGATAGCATCAAAAAATATTTAAATATATTTCTCTATTTAAATATAAAGTAATATATTTCAATATTTTATAATTTTAGCTACCTAAAACTATAAAAGTTGATGAAAGAAATAAAAATATCTAACTCAATGGAGACATATAGTATGTTCACAGACTAGAAATATCATAATTGTTAAGGTGTTACTTCTTTATAAACTAATCTATTAATTCAATAAAATTCCAATAAAAAGATCAATAGATGATATTTTAGTCATGAGAAATATCAAGAAATGAAGTACAATTCCAAAAAGTAAGAGAAAATTTCTGAAAAAAATAAGTTAGAAAACCTATGTTTTCTATTTCCCAAATACATACACTATTATATAAAGCAATGTGTGGTAGTGAACACAGTATGGTGCCAGTAAATATGTCAAATACATTCCATCAGAAACAGACCCATACTAATATAGTCAATTTATTTTCAACATAAAACAAAATTAATTTAATGGAGAGAAAGTATTTTTTCAACCTGTGGTGCTAGAGCAATTTGATATACACAAAATAAATACATTAATAAAAAATAGAGTAATAATAGATTAAATTACTAACAGCTGATACACACCTACATACATTTGTACTATATACACGTATCATATATACATACATAATATTAACTTTGAGCTGTAAGACTCATCCAAAACTGATTCAAATAATTTAAATCTAAATGTAAAAACTAAATGTTTTAAATTTCTAGAAGAAACAGTAAGAGGAGAAAGTCTTTGCCATCTTGAACTAGGCACAGGGTTTTCTAATGCAACACCAAAAATAATCACCCATCAAAGAAAAAACAAAAGCCCAAAAAACAAAAAACTGGGCATTAATATAGGGACTTCTTTTGAACACACCATGAAGAGAGTATAAAGGCAAACCAATAGCTAAGATATAATTTTTAAAATCACATTTCAAAGACTTTTATATGGAATATTTTAAAACTCCTATTATTTTCATGGTTCTATCGCTTGTCAAATAATGGTTTTTCTGCATATACTGTATGCAAAATTATTTAAATATATTCAAGTACTAAAAATATGGGCATCCAATTTAATATATATATTTTTTTTAGCACCACTAATAACCAATTTTTTTAGAGTGTAAATGGTAAAAAGAAAACTAAATATCAAAATAATTAAAATTTAGTTGCAACGTACATCTCAAGATATTATGTTAAGATGCTGGAGGCATCATTGATTATGTTTTGATTACTTAAAATGAATCCAAAATAATAATATTGATAGCTTACAAGGCTTATTTGATTTTTTATAACTATAATTTTTTTAATTGTTTTTGAGAAAAAATGAGAAAGTGAGAGAGAGAGAGCCCAGAACAACCTCCATAGTAATACTTCGTTACCGTAGTTGTGTGTGACATAGTTTCATTCCACACATGTGAGGCCTGAGGGACGGAAACAAAAATGGGGGCCTTTCTGCCAAGCCATCTCTGTGATTACCAGTTGCTCCACAGTTAGTATATAAGATTTTCACAGGCCAGAGCAGAGAATCGAAACCCAGATCTCAAAACTGCAAGGCAAGCACTCAATCACTGCATTATCCCAACATTCTGGCTTCTTTGACTTTTAATTTAAAAAGATAATTACAGTATCAATTTGGTATCTATACTAAATACTCATTGTACTTAAAATGTGATTAATTCATTCAACTCATTTAATGCTATTTTTGTGTGTCTATTTGTTCACATATTTTTATTTATTTATTATTTTATTTTTTTAATTGTTAAATTTATTGGGGTGACATTGGTTGGTAAAAATTACATAGGCTACGGTTGTACAATTCCACATGACATCATCTATGTCTTACATTATGTGCTCATCACCCAGAGTCAGTTCTCTTTCAATCACCATATATTTCCATCACCACCTACTTTCCCCAATCACCTCCCCTTCTCTTACCCTCAGGTGACCACTAAACTATTGACTGTGCTCACATAATATTAAACACAGTATGATATGCGATATTTACCTATTTCAAATTGTATATGTGTTATATTTGTAAATGAATAGAAGTACAAAGAAATGATGGTAGTTTCATCTATATATACTTTATAATATAGCACCACCAGATCAAAATTTTAATTACAAAATAGTTTGGGGCAGCAGGCCTAAAAATACACATCGAAGGACAGAAATTATTCACCATGTATTTTTATTCCAGTATACAGGGTCCAGCACAAGTAAAGCCCTATTTTAAGCTTGATTGTGATGTTGTTATGTTGTAGAATTACATGCTTATGATTTTGTAATAATGTATTTGGTATAGATTATCAGCTCATAGAAAAAGGGTTGTTACTTGTGCTGAACTATGTATAATGTGAGCACCCTAGACCATTCACTGGAATGTGTAACTGTAAAAAATCTGTTTCAGTTGTTTTGGAATTGACCCTCTGAAAAATCAGCTGATACGATGATCTTAGGACATTAATTGGTCCTTTTATTTCCAAATGATTAATTAAAAAAAAAACAAAACCTTAAACTTATTTGTTTTTAATTTTTCTTTTATTTTTTAGAGCAGTTTTCAAAATTTTAATAGTGTCTAACAACAATAAGAACGATCAATTTAGCATTAGTTTCTAGCTCCTAATTCTCAGTCAGAAAAAACATTTAAACAATTTTAGAAAAGAAAAAAGTATGGTTTGATAGTCATATCCATTCATTCATATGTTCAAAACATAACTATTGCTGGCACCTGTTCCAGACACTGAGACAGAGAAATGAATGTCGTTAAATTTACTGAATTTCTATTCTGTTGGGAGAGACAAACTTCATAAGCAGGTAAATGCATAGTTAACATATAGTAGTAACCTATGCCATGGAAGAACATAATGGATAATAAGGGAGACCTGTGGGCAGGGAAGGCCTCTCTGAGTGGTATAAGGTTGATACCTGAAGAAAATGAGAGATTGGACCCAGCACAGGACTAGAGTACCAACAAATGCAAGATTCTGAAGAAACAAGCTAGGCCTTCTGAAGACTTAAAAGAAACTGAGTATTACAAAGTAAAGGGATTAAGTTAGAGAAATAGGCAGGGGCCTTGGGGATGAGGCCACTAAAGAGCTTCAGCCTGGAAGTGTCATAATTAGTTATTTTTCCAAATATTATTTTTTTACTGTTTTGAAAATACTTGTAGAGGATTGAAGATCAAAATAAGGAATTTCATAGGAGAGGACTACAGTAGTCAAGGAAGCCTGAGGGTAGCTTTGAATAGTGCTACCCTAAACCTGATATGACAAACTCAGCTGCTACAACTAAACCAGGTTTTACCAGCAGCCCAGGTAGGTTGAAAGGATTAATATTCAGTATAACTGCAAGAATCCCCAATTCAAGTGCCCTGGCACTAGAACTAGGAATTTCTTGCTTAAATAGGAATGGAAGTGGTAAGAGGTGATTAAATTTGAAATACGTTTCAAATAATTCTGTAGAAATTATTGATGGGTTGGAGACTGACAAGGAGGGAGAGAGAGAAGTTTAAGATGGTACCAGAGTTTAAATCCTGAACAGCTTGCAGTAGGAAGTATTATTGAGCCTGATAATAGCGGAAGAAACAAGTTTGTGACAAGTAAAGGAAAATGAGAGCTCATTGTAAACAAATAACACGAAAATTATTATGAGACATTCAAGAGAGATTTAAAATATGTAGTTAAACATGGATCTGGGGAGATGGATATCTGAATTTTGAAATCATTATATTTATGGTATTTGAAGTAATGGGAATGAATGATATCTAATCCTAACTGAATTTTGAAGTCACTTAAGCTATTTTAAATGATACTAATGCCAGGACTCACCATAGCATTTCTAATTTAATTGACCTAGGAATAGACCCTGAGCATCTGTATTTTTAAGCTAATGCAGTAAATTCTAAGATGCAGCCACTCATGTATAAAAAAACTCATTGGTGCAGAGAGGAAAGAGGACACCTGGAAATTGAGCACTGAGATGTTTAACTATAGAGACAAAGAAATCATCTAGCAAAAGGGGTTACAAAATAGGTACCTGTGAAGGAAAGAAAACAACTCTAAATTGTGTTTACTTAGCAATGAAGACAATGTTCCCAGGAGGGTGGGGTGAACTTTATCCAATGTCATTGAAAAGTATAGTCAGCAAATTTCTGAGCAGTTTCCATTCTACTCCAAGAGACAGGGAAAACAGTCCCAATATGTGGTAAAAGGATGTGCATGGGGTACTCATACTGTACAGCATAGTGGTATAAACCTCAGCCCTGAGGAATCAGGGAAGATTCTGGGAGAAGGGGACTGCTCAGGTGGAAAATGAAAAAGCAAGTTTTGGATTTAGTAGTAGATCGTGGAGAAGTTTCCATGCAGAGAAAAATGCTATGCAGAGAAATTCTGGAAGTTGCAGTTAATTATTTTCATATTACAGAGTGGCTTGTGGAGGGGCAAGATATAAAGCCAGAAAGAATAAAATACTAAATTCTAAAATCCTTAATATGTTAGTGTGCCAGGCCAAGAAATATGGACTTTATCACAGGGCCATCAGGAGTCACTGAAAGTACATATATTTTATCATCAAAATATTATTAAATAAATGTTAAATAATGCGTATTGTGAAAATGTATGTTATGCTTTCAAATTTTTGTAGTTATGCACTTAAGTATATATTGAATCGTACATTCTGTAAATGGTTTTTCACTTTGTTTTCTAATTATCTCATGAACATCTCTCCACCACTAAATGACATATTCCGTCATTTTAATTTGCACCTATTTTATTAATTTTGACTTTGTATGTTGCTTCACATGTTTATTTGTCAATTGACTTATCCGTGAATTAAATGTTCATGTCCCTTGCCCATTTTTCTTCTGTGACATTTCTCTAATATTTACTAATTTGAGATCCTGATATGTATATATTAACCTTTTTATTGTCAGTTATAATTTAGTATTTTCTAGGGTCTTGTCTCTTACTATTGCTTTCACTTTTTAATATTGTTTATATATACACATGCAGATAGATGATAGAAGACTAAATATTTTTCAAGCATACATATATGTTAATAAAAGGAGAGAGCAAAATCTCCCTATAATGTCTATGCATGATCACAAGCTCTCTCCAGGGTTTGATTTCAGTGAAAGACATCTATCTCCCTCACCTAAGATACCCAATGTTCAGTCCAAATCAATAATCAATGGCTGGTCGAAGCAGGGATATCAGCATCAGGTCTTCTGCCCTCAAGATGAAATACTCCTGAAGTGCCCTCCCTGTCTCACAGCTTCCTGTGGCACTGCCTATGCCAGCAGCACAGTTCTCCTGTGCATAACCCTAACACCCTTCACTGCCTTAGGTGTTGATACTGATCACAGATGTCATTCAGAGTTTGTTTCCTCAAGAAATTCAACCTCACACATTTTTATTTCTCAGCAGTTGTTTCTGTGAAGACAAAAAATACATATTTTTAGGTATCTTTCTTCTATCTAAAAAATTGTATTTGTAAACCTTACTTTATTTTCTAAAAATAGTTTTCATACATGTTTAACACTATAATGGATTATGTTTTTACTTTGCATAGATTCCATTTTTGTCATATAATAAATTAGAAATAGACAAAGTCTTGTTTCTAGACTTTTTATTTTCTCCCATTGATTTTGGTACAAGTTCCTTGTTGTTATGGTTATTTATTTATAGCAGAATGTATTGTTTGACAATGCCAGTTCACACTGCAGTGACAAGTTTATAACCACTTCTTCTTGCTGATAAGCTTTGAAAGTTTTGTTCAAAGACCCCTGCAAAAAATCTGAGATGAGGGGAAAGCCGGGACGGCTCAGCGGGTTGAGCGCTCGCTTTGAGGCCATGAGGACCGAGGATCGAATCCCGGCTCCGGCCCAGGCAGGACCCACGTGCTGAACTGGGGAGTTCCCACAGTTCGGTTCTCTAACTGTCTCTGTCTCTGTCTCTCTCTCTATCTGTCAAAAAGTAAAATAGAAATAACTATGCA
>PVKE010018326.1:0-29719 GCA_004027555.1 Craseonycteris thonglongyai | reverse complement strand
ATCATCATCACCATCATCACCATCATCACCACCATCATCACCATCATCACCATCATCATCATCACCATCACCACCGTCACCATCGCCACCATCACCACTGTCACCATCGTCACCATCCTCACCACCATCTCTAACAGCATGAAAAAGCATTAGAATCTGTGACCACTTGCGGATCCGGGAGTGAGTGGCCATTTCTATGCTCCGCACGCCTCACACGTTACCTTCAACCCTCACAGCAACCCGACAGCATCACTAGATTAGTTTTTTTTCCAAATAAAGCTCAGCAAAGTTAAAGTGACTTTCCCAAGACTAAATAGCTGTAAATTGTAGGATTGAACACAGATCTCTGAAACGCCCTCACCCTTTCCATCACCCCAGTTTACTCTGTAATGCACTAAATTGCCTCAAAACCGTGGACTGCCACAGTGACAGGGACCTCAGAGCCAGTTTGCTGCCCCGGGGACGGCTGAGGAAATCGCTCCTGCAGTGACTCCTCCAGCCCTGCTGTGTGTCCACTGAGGGCCACCGTGAACGGCCCTGCCAAGCGCACCTGGCCTGGCCCTCTCTGCTCACCCGCCACAGCTGGGGACGCACGGCTGCTCCGGGAGCGTGACCCGCATGAGCGCGTGGCGGCTGGACCCACACCCGTGCCTCACGTGGTCTTCCCCATCCCTGGGAGTGTCCCTGCTCTGCACCCCCCGGTCCATGGAAAACCAGCGACCACGGCACCGCTGGGCGCTGTCCTGGTCCTTCTTTCCCCCTGAGCCCCGTACCCGTGTCAGCAGATCTCATCAGCTGACCCCTCCCCCCTGCCCGGCTGACCCTCCCCTGCCCCGACCAGCTGACTAAACCCTCACGCTTGACTGTCGACCCCAGAGACACAGTTAAGGGAGCATTTGGGTGGGACGTGTCCCATCAGAGGTCGAGGACGTCAGAAGGCGGCATATCAGAGGAGCATAATTGGGGGACAATACAAGCACTCCCCATGGGAGGAGGCGCCCATGCACATTGGCTGAGGGCAGTGGCAGGGGGTTGGGGGTGGGGGGTGGTGACCACCAGCTCTGAGCCCCCATCCCGGCCCGGCATTGGCAGAGCCCCTGTGCATCTGAACCCAGCCGGGCTGCACCGGAGGGTCCAGCCTCTCCCCTCTCAGCGCCCTGCAGATGCCCCTCTGCCGCATGCGGCCGGCCCGGAGCAGCCGCCCTCCCACGTGGCCAGCAGCCGGCGGGCTATGGTCCCGCTGCGCCCTCCGCCTGCACCGAGGAAGGAGGCCGGGCCCGGTAATGACTCTCCACTCCAGCTGTCCCATCACCCCCGGGCCATGAGGGACCGGCTTCGTGTCACATCCGGCCTTCCACCCCAATGCCAGGCCCAGGTGTGGCCCTGTCACTCCTGCTGAGAGTCACTGTCTCAACAGGCCTCCGTGCTCCACCCTGACACGGTGCCACAGCTGTCCCTGTCAGCAGCAGGTGTTCATGTGTGACACACACAGCTGCTTCCTGAAGGGGGGACTCACTCCCCAGGGTTTCCCACCAGGCCTGGCAGGTTGCATTTCCCAAGCCCACGTCCTGCAGCGAACCGAGGAAGCAGATGTTCTCTTTAATCCCGGATGCAGGTCGTTCTCACGTCCAGGTAGGTAGGTAAGTAGGTAGACGGTGACAGATGACAGATGATAGATAGATAGATAGATAGATAGATAGATAGATAGATAGATAGATAATAGATGATAGATGGATAGATAGATAGATAGATGATGGATGGATGGATAGATTGGTAGATATATAGATAATAGATGATAGATAATAGATGATAGATGGATAGATAGAAAGATAGATAGATAGATGATGGATGGATAGATAGATGATGGATGGGTAGATAGATAGACAGATAGATAGATAGATGTAAATGATAGATAGATGATGGGTAGATCAATACGTAGATAGATGATTGAGATAGATAATGGATGGATAGATAGATAGATGATGGATGGATAGATAGATAGATGATGGATGGATAGATAGATGATAGATAATAGATAGATAGATAGATAGATAATAGATAGATGATGATGGATAGATAGATAATAGATGATGGATGGATGGATAGATGATAGATAGATAGACAGATAGATAATAGATAGATGATGGATGAATAGATAGATAATAGATGATGGATGGATGAATGGATGGATGGATAGATGATAGATAGATAGATAGATAGATAGATAGATAGATTGATAGATAGATAGATGATGGATGGATAGATAGGTAGATGATAGGTGGATGGATGGATGGATGATAGATAGATAGATAGATAGATAGAGAGAGAGATAATAGATAGATGATGGATGGATAGATAGATAGATAATAGATGATGGATGGATGGATAGATGATAGATAGATAGATAGATAGATAGATAGATGATGGATGGATAGATAGGTAGATGATAGGTGGATGAATGGATGGATGGATGGATGATAGATAGATAGATAGATAGATAGACAGAGATAATAGATGATGGATGGATAGATAGATAATAGATAGATGATGGATGGATGGATGGATAGATAGAGATAGATAATAGATAGAGATGGATGACCTTATGTCCAGGGACAATCCAGGATCTGTGGGACCTCAATGCTATTGAATTTGGGGTGCCTTCTCTAAGGAAGAAGAGTGTACCTATGAAAAAATAACGAACGCAAAGCCGTGTGGCTACATGGCTGGGTCCTCCGGGCATAGAGAGGCTAGGGGGGTGGGCCAAGTGTTGCTCCTTCCAGCTTCACAGGAACCACCAGAGCTCACAGGACCACACGTGTGGCTTCCAGCTATTGCACCTCCGGGGCAGGTCCCCAGCAGTGGGTCCCCAGGTTACGGGGGACAGGTGTGTGCACAGTTCTGCCGGACACCCCCAAATGCCTCTCAGGAGCAGGTGAGCCATCTTGCATTCTCAGCCGCGATGCACAAGCATACCTGTTTCCCCCCACATTTTCCACCACGGCATGTTGTCAAACTCTTGGATCGTGCCGCTGTTGGACGGGCGGTGGCATCTCCGTGCAGCTTTCATTTGCGTTGCTTCTTTTAAGTGAGATGACACATCTTTTCACATGTTTAAGGAACATTTTCATGTGTTTTTCATTGAATTATTCATTCAAATCTTGTGCCCATTTTTCTCATTTTTTCCACCAGACTGTTGTTTTCTATCCGTAGAAGATAGAGCTGAGCATTTTGCATGCCTGGCACCCCGTATGGCGATGCCTTTTCGGGGCTTAGCTGTTTACTCCGAGCGTTTCTGGCCAGTTACTGCTTCCTAATGAAACACATCGTCCAGCAATGTACGTCCAGGAAGAAAATTACGTTTTTCTTGACATGATGTCAAAGGTGCTGGATCCCTTGGGGACGCTTAGCTTCCGCCTCTGTGTCTAAGGACATGGGACGCCTTCGCTTTCGCTCACGCTCATTGTGAGCATCTTCAAAGAGGGCTTTGTAGTTTACCGCATGCAGCGCTTAGTCATTCTTTTCAAGTTTATTTCTAGGAGATACACGAGTGTGTTTGAGTGTGTGTGCACGTGAGTGCACATGTGTGTGCATACATGTGTGTGCACATATGTGAGTGTGTGCATGCATGTGTGAGGGTATGCGTGTGTGTGTGCACGCATGTCTGTGAGCGTGTGTGTGTGTGGACAATGGTGGGCAACTTCCAAGGTGGCTCTCGACAGTCCCTCCTTCTGTGACCTCCTCTTGAATCTGGGCTGGACCTAGTGACTTGCTTCCCACTAGGAACGTGGCGAGCATCACTTTCAAGAGCGCAGGCGGCTGTCACCGTCCGTCCCCCTGAGCAGCAGCTCAGACCTTCTCGCCCAACTGCTCTGAGGAACGCCAGGCCACCCCCGCCCCGCGGAGCGACCCGCGTGACACAGGACTGAGGACCTCGGGGAACTCGCCCACAGGGAGTGAGGGCGTGAGGTCGGCCAGCAGCCGTGTCATTGAGCTTGAGAGTGGGTCCTACGCCCCCATCATGCCCGGACGTGGCAGCCTGACTGTGATCCCGTGAGGGACTCTGAGCCGGGGGGACCCGGCTGGGCCATGACCAGATTCTGGACCCCGAGAGCATACGAGATCACGTGTGTGGTGTTAAGCAGGGAAGTCCGGGGTGCTGCGTTCCCCGGGGACACGTGTAGGTCTGTATGAATGATTGATTCTTTCCCTTTGTACTTCTAACCGAACTTGTGATTGAGACAAATACAGGTTCGTATGAAGTTGTAGGAAACAGCACAGAACGATCTCACGCATCGTTTAGCGAGTCCCCCCGAGGCAATCTCTTGCAAAAATCTATATACACGATGCAAAAAGTCCCTCGTGCAAAATTACACACAGGCTGTTGACAATGACCTTTTCAAGATGCAAAGTCTCTCCACCCCCACGAGGCCCCCGGTCGCCTTTCCTGGGCACGCCCACTGTCCTGGACCCCACGCCCTCTTTCACCGCGAATCTGTTGCCTGGGTACGTGACCTTGACAGGTCAGCTCCATAAAGGGGGTGGCACAGGGCGTCCCTTGGAGACCGGCTCTTTCCAGGGACATAGTTTCCAACCTGGAGGCCCCTCCAGGGGTCACGCGGTGGATCAATGGTCTGGGTGGGCTTCTAGGGACGGGTGTGGGTGGAGCATGCGTGTTCAGACCTGGGTGGTCTCCCGTCTGGGACGAGTTTGAAGAAAGCAGCTTAACATTCATGCGCAGGTTCGTGGGTGCTCGTCACACTCAGGAGCGACACCGCGGGGCCGCACGCTAGCAGTGGACGGCGTCGGAGGCCGGCAGTCCCCGGCGCCCTGGCCGGCGGCTAGTGCCGTTGGCGTTTGCCTGTAGTCGTCACGGGTGCGGTGAGGTTCCACTGTGGCTCTCATCCCGCCTCTCCGGGCCCGGATGGCGCGGAGCATCTTTCTCCGTGTGTGTCTACCGCCTACACAGGTGACCAGACGTCCTGCTTTGGGCGGGACAGTCCCGATTTTTAACAATGTGTCCCGCGTCCTGCTGTGTTTTAATAAAGTCCCAATTTTTGGAAAGCATGCACGACAAGCTAGGGAACGGCGGGAGATAGACCCCATTTTTCATCAAGAGCCCCCTCCCCCCCGGTCCATGGTGTCCCGCTTCACCCATGTTCACATCGGGTCCCCTTAGCCTGCACGGCTGTGCCCCGGCCTCTCCGTGTGTTGGGCCCGCTGTTGAACTGGGTACTTGTACCACTAGATTTTGAGAGGTCTTTAGACGTCCGTCCTTGGTCGGAGGGTTTATAAATACTTTCTCCGCGTTGTCATCTTTCTCTTCACACCTCTTACCAGAACCTTCCACAAAAGATCCTGACGTGAGCGAGCACCGGCTGGTCATTTGTCCCGTTGCGGACGAGGCCTCAGCAGCCCGTCTGAGAACGCCCGGCCAGGCCCCGGGTCCCGGCGCTTCCCTCCGCCCTCTATTCTGTGACTGTCATCGTTTAGTCTTTACACCTACGTCCGGGAGTCCTTGCAAGTTCGTTTTCACATGAAATGTGAGCATCAAATCCAGGGGCGTCTCTGTTTGTTTGTTTGGTGGGTTGGTTTTGTTTGGCTTTGGATTTTGCCCACAGGCGTCCGTGCCTCTGTCACCATTAAATGGCTTTTGCGCTGTTGTCAAAAATCAGCCGACGTGCTTGGGCGTGCTTACGGATCTGTTTTGTTCTATTGATCGGTCGCTGCTAATGCCATACGGTCTTGAATATAATGGCTACGTATAAACCTTTTAAACCCGGTACAATGCATCCGAGGACATATCAACAGAGAGAAAAGGCAGCCCCTGGGATGGAAGGAGTATTTGCAAGGCATGTATCCGACAAAGGGTAAACATCCAGAAAAAAGAATGCAGCTCCAGAACAGCAATAAAAATACCTAATTAAAAAGTGACTATTTTTATACCTCAATAGACATTTCTCCAAAGAAGACACAGCGATGACCAATGAGCCCATGAAAAGACGCTCAACGTCACTCATCACCAGGGACGTGCAGATCAGAGCCGCAGTGAGATGTCGCCGCACGCCCGTCACGGCGGCTACTAGCAGGGCCGCAGAAAATGCGGCTGCGGGGACGAGGGGGGATCGGGACGCTGCGCCCGCTGCGGGGAAGCCGAGGGGAACGGCTGCTTTGGGAAACAGTAGGGTGGCTCCTCAAAGAAATGAAGAAGTGCGTCATATGATGCGACCATTGCACTCGCGGGAAATGCACCCCAAGGACAGGAAAGCGGGGCCCGGGCGGGTGGCTGCACACGCGTGTCCCCAGCAGCATGTCACACCAGCCCGGCGGGGGCAGCCACGTGTTTGTCAGCGGAGGAGCCGGTGAGGAGAGCATGGCTCACGCGGGACGGAATACGATGCAGCCCGAAGAGGAGAGGAGACGGCGAGGGAAGCGAGCCAGTCACACGGAGACAAGTTCCAGGCGACACCGATGACGTGGTCCCTGGAGGCGTCAAATCTGTGCAGACAGACAGGAGAACGGGGTCGGCGTCGGGGGAGCCCGGGGCCGTTGCTTAACGGGGACAGTGTCCGTTTTGCAAGAAGACATGCGTTGTGGAGGGGGACGGCGGGGACGTTGGCACGGCAGTGACCCCTCCGCTGTGAACACGCCGCGTGGGCAAGCCGATGGCGTTTACCGCCGTTAAGAACAAACACCCATCAGGCTGACGCGTCCTTCCCACGGTCGTCGTTCCCGAAACGCGTCCGAGCGGCTCGGTGCTCCCGCCTGTCCGTGCGCGTTTCGGACCCTCCTGTCCGACTCCACCCGGAGTCTAGACGCGTCGCGCTGGCTGAGAAGGGCACCGGGCATGAAGCGTGTGTGTCCGCGGGGCACAGTGGACGTGGTCACTGCGTGCCAATGTGGGGGACGCGGTCCTCCTCGCGGGTCCCTCCTGCCTGCCGTGAACAGCCTGCCCCTCGTTCTGTCTTCGAGGTGGCAGCCGAGCTGACAGGTGCTCTTTTCCAGCCTGTGCGTCTGGGGTCGCAAATCCCCATCTGGTCCCGGGGTGCGCTGCGTCCCCTCGACTGTGCGGCCCTTCCCCTTGAGTTGGATGTCTCCTCTATTGTCCCTCGAGAGTCATCTTCGACTCCTGGGTTATGTACAAGTGGGTGGTTTCCCTTCCGCGTGTTTGGAGAGTTTCCGTTCTCATTGTTATTCGTGTCTAGTTTGACTCCGTTGTGGTCAGAGAAACACACTGTGTGATTCCCTTTTTTTTTTAATTGTTCAGGTTGGTGGCGTGGTCAAGGATAGGTTGTATGTTGGCACATTTCCGGGGGCACTGGAACGGGCGTCCTGCTTGCGTTGGAGGCAGCTTCTTCCGTGGGCGTTGGCCGGATCCTGTTGGTCGATGGTGTCGCTGGGTTTCTGTCTAATCAGGAGACGGGTGCGGGAGCCCCCGGTTCCAATCGGGGATCGATTTCCCTTTTCCAGTGACATGGCTTTAGCCTCACATGCTTTGCAGCTGTGGCTGGACGCGTACAAATTCAGGGCTTTCCTAATACGTCCTCTTGGAAGATCGATCCGAATGCCATGATGTAACACTCTTCTCTGTCTCTGGCAATATTTCCAGCTTTGAAGATGACTTTATCTGATATAAATTTAGCTACTGCTGCTTCCCTTTGATTAATCTTTTTCTGTCCTTGGAATTGGGGCCTGCCCGTATCGCTGTGTTTGAAGGGAGTTTCTTGCAGACAGCATATAGTTGGGCACGCTCCCTAACCCTCTGTACCACTGTCTGCATCTTTATTCGTGTATTTAAATTATCTGTGTGCATGTGATCACTGATGTGTGAGGGCTTACAGCTGCCATTTAATGCTTGTTTTCTGTTTATTCTCCTGGGGCATTTTGTTTGTTTGTTGCTTACTTTTTTCTGTCGCCCCATGGATTATTTGAACATTTTTTTTAAATCCCATTTTGAGTCATTTGTAGTATTTTTAAGTGTATCGCTTACCATAGCATTTTTAGTGGCCCTTCTAACGGGTGTCCCAACATTCACGCAAGATTTGAATTTTGCGTCATGTGTGCGGTAAAGCGTTGCCAACAACAAAAAAAGACAGCGTGACAGCTGACAGTTCAGGGTTATTAAAAACGGAGCGCTCCACGAAAGAACAACGTGTTTTCATGGTTGAGCAATATTTTAAAAATAATGAAGGTTTGGCAGCTACAGTTCGCAACTTTCGTACAAAATCTGGTCGGAATAGTGATTTAACTTCATCAACTGTGAAGAGATTAATTACAAAATGTAGGGAGACTGGATCCATTAGTGATCTTAAACACTCTGGCCGTCCTTCAACAAGTCGTTCAGCACAAAACATCAGAGCAGTTCGTGAGCGTGTTGCTGAGAGTCCAGGGACATCGACTCGGCACCGTGGTCAAGAACTGGACATTTCGAGAAGCTCCTACAGCGTATTCTCACGAAAGATTTGCATCTTCATGCTCACAAAGTTCAATTGACTCAAGAACTGAGGCCTACGAACCACACACAGCGAATAGAGTTCATTGAATAGATTATGGAACAAGTGGATGCTGATTTTTCAAACAAAATCATCTTCAGCAATGAGGCTCATTTTCATCTTTATATATATATATATATATATATATATATATATTTATTTGTTTATTTATTTTTGACAGAGAAACAGAGAGAGAGACAGAGAGAGAACTGAACTGGGGGAGCTCCCAGTTCAGCATATGGGTCCACACGGGCCGGGGCCGGGATTCGATCCTCGGTCCCCGGGGCAGCAAAGTGAGCGCTTAACCCACTGAGCCATCCCGGCTTCCCCTCATGTTCATCTTGATGGCTTGGTGATCAGATTGGCCGCCCAGATCATGCGATTTAACGCCGTTGGCCTTTTTTCTTTGGGGTTTTTGGAAGTCTAAGGTTTATGCCAACAAGCCCACGACCACCCACACCTTGAAGGAAGAAATTGAGCACCGTATCAACGAAATTCAGCCCCATTTATGCAAAACAGTCATGGAAAATTTCAACAAAAGAGTGCGTAGGTGCCAGCAAAGCCGTGGGGGCCATTTACCTGATATGCTATTCCATACATAACCCTACACTGTACACTTTATCAATGAAAAATGTACAATTTTTAATTATACACCTGTGTTTTCTATCAAAATTACTTCTTGCGTGAATTTTGGGACGCCCGTTAGGTTCTGCACCACGTGTACGTAATTCGTCATAGCCTATTGGAGTCGTGAAGTTCCTAGTTAGTATAGAAATCTTACCTCTCCGTACAACCCTTTCCTTCTCAGTTTATAACAACATTGCCTGAAATATTTCCTCTGCATGTATTTAGAACCACATCCGTGCTCTGACGTTTTCTTCAACCATCAAATGTAATTTATAAGACTCAAAAAGGAAAAACCTATTGCATTTATCCACGTTTTCGTTACTGTTTCTCTTGGCTCCGCCTTCATGTGTGAAGGTTCCTTTCTTTGTTGTTTCCTTTCTGTCTAGAGAACCTCCATCACCCACCCTTTTATGGCAGATTCTCTTATTTGTTTTCTTCATCTGAGGATGTCCTGAACTCCTCTTCATTCTCAAAGCGCATTTTCATTCTTGATAACAGATTGTCATTTATTTCTGGCCTCTATGCTTCTGATGAGAAATCCACTGCCCTCTGAATCGTTTTGTGCCCCCGGTAAATCGTTCTTCTCACTGCTTTCTTTTGTTTTTTAATTTGTTTTTACCTGCCGGAAGTTTGATTATGATGTATCTTGACAGATGTGTCGTTAGGTTATCCTGTGCGATGTTTTGGGGGTTTGTTTGTTTGTTTGATTTTGTTTTGTTTTGTGTTTTGGCTTCTTGAATCTGTAGATGTATATGTCTTGCCAATTTGGACAGTTTTCTGTCATTTCGGCTCTTCCTTCTTTCTCTTCTCCTTTGGGGACAAAATGACACAAACTCTGAACTTTTTGTTACACCCCCCGAGGTCCCCGAGGTTGGCTGACTTTCTCTCCGCTGCTGTGACTGGGTCCCTGGTTCTGTCTTCCAGGTCACTCGTTCTGTCCTGTGTCGCTCCGTTCTGACGGTGAGCCATCTCACCCACGTGCCGTTTATTGAGCTGCATCCTTCCGTTCTGAAGCTCCCATTCGTTTGTTTTCTCTTTATATCTGCATGTCCTGGCGAAGAGTCTGTGTCTTTGTTTTGGCTTTCTTTTTTTTTTTTTAATTTATTGTTAAATTTGATGAGGTTACATTGGTTGGTAACAATTAGACAGTTTACAGATGTACAAGTCCACCTCACATGTTTTGGCTTTCTGTTTTCCCTGTGTTTAAGCAGGCTCACGATGGCTTATTTCGTCACGAGCGCTTGAAAGTCTTTGTCAGATGGTTCTCACACCTCTCACACCAGCAGTTTTCTTGCTCATTTAGTTGGAATCTTCCCCATTGTAGGTCTGATGAGTGATTTTCCTACTGAAGCCTGGATGTGTTCGCACGACACAGTCCCTCACTGCGTGATGACGGGACAGGCCCTGAGAGATGCCTCGTTAGGCAATGTCGCCGTCTCGCAAACAGCGGAGCAGAGCTCACACGGCCCAGGGGCGGGCGGGCTGGGCCCCTGGGCGTCACACCTGAGCGACCTTTACGGGCCCGGGTGCTGAGCAGCTGCAGCAGAAAGGGAAGCACTTGGGGAGCTCAACACAGAAAAGGTGCAGCGAACAGGCCCCAAAAAGATGACGTGTGCGGCCCACATGGGTGCCGGGGGCAGGGGGAGGTGGAGAAGGGGAGAGGAGAGGAGAACAGAGACCAAAAGAGACCCAGAGAGTACAAGGGAGGAGGGAGCGAGGGAGGGAGGCAGAGCGAGAAGGAGCAAGACCAGGAGGAAAGAGGATGAAGAGGAATTACGGGAAGGGAAAGCATTTTGTGCCTGTGAGTGTGTGAGTGTGCGTGAGTGTGTGTGCACGCACAGGGCCGGCGGGGACAGGCGGGGGCAGGGACCCAGGGGCAGGTCCCTCCAGCGCAGGGCGGGCACAGGCCGGACCGCCCTCAGAGCCCCTCCTCCATTTAAACCCCCCAGAACCGCAGGGAGCTGAGCCCTGGGGTCAGGGCTGGCCTGTGCTGTCGTCGTCACAAACAAACGCTGCTTCTCGGCTCTTCTGATCCGAGGGGATGCCGTGTCCGTGCAGCGGCCCCGGTGCAGGGCCTGCAAGGCTGCCATGCGGCGCTCGCCGCCTCAGCCCCTGGGACTTCCTGCCGTCGGCTGCAGAGCCGGGGGGCCGGGGACACACCTCAGCGGCCTCCTCGCGCGGCTCTGGGAGGGGGCGCGGGGACACCTTCCCCCCCATATTGTTTGTTTCTGCCAAGTGCACACAGGGGTAGAAGCTCCCCTGGCCCCTGGAGCGCCGGGGCTCCCCGCTCCCACGTGGTCTCTGTGACACACCGGGCTCGTCACCACCGGCGGGGGTGACCCTCCTTCCCCTTCGCTGGGCTCCTCAGACACCAACCCCATGGGGAGGGAGGGAGGTGGTCCTTGTGCCTGAGGGGGCAGGGCCACAGCGTTTGCGTGGCGAGTCCCCCGTCCTTCGCTGCAGGAAGTCTGGGTGGTGGTGTTGGGGTCATTTTCACCCAGTGACATTTCCGGGTCGCCTGTCTCGTCGGCGCCAAGTCTAGGACGTACGAGGCAAACGATGAGCTGGGCCGGGGACCCGCCAGCTGCCATCCCCTCGGGAGGCTGGTGGAGACGTCCTGTTTGTTACGCACATCACACGACGTCCGAGTAGGGACAGGACCCCCCTCCGCCCAGAAGCACAAGCCCCTATCAGGTGCCGATTTTATAACATGTCACTTCAGCGCGTTCTGTTCTTCTTTCATAATCGCTTTTCCTTTGATATGTGGGTATTTTCAAGAGACATCATTTTATCATCTGCCACCAAAAACAAACAAACAAAACCTGGTGTTGGGGAGGCCGGGCTAGCTCAGCAGGTGGAGCGCTTGTCTTGCAGCTTCAAAGTCTGGAGATCGAATCCCGGCCCCGGCCCGTGCGAACCCGTGCGCTGAGCTGTGGAGCAAGCGGTGACACCGGGATGGCGGGGAAGGTTCCCGCCGCCCATGCGGGAGCCCCCAGCTCAGTTCCCGCCACGTGCAGCCCACGTCCACCTGTGTGGGGTGAAACCACGTCCCAGCCAATGATGCCCAACTAGGGAGACAGCTCTGGGCCCTCCCCCTCCCTCCTCCTCTCACATAATAAAATATATTTCTAATGGTCTCTCTGCTCGTCTTCCTTTCGAGTCCCTGCTCCTCTCCTTTCCACCGCGTCTGCTCACGCTGCCGGCTACTTGCCGCCCAATCCACACGCTCAGCGAGGGGCAGGCGCCTCTGTTCCGCCAGGAGTCTGCGCGTGGCCGCCGGGCCGCACACGGCCTTGCACACCCGTGAGTGTGTGTAGTTATGTAAAAAGCCGCCCGCTCTGGAAGGAATCGGGTGGTTTTGCCTAGCTCTGTGTGATGGATTGCATTAATACATTTTCTAATATTGAACCACCTCCTGTTCCTGGTAAAACAACCACTTAGTCACGACACATGATTTTGTCACACTGTTTGGTTCTTTTTAATAATGTTTTGCCCCAGATTTTTGTGCGTCTAGCGTCCTAAGTGAGATTGGCCGGTATTTTGGAGTGTCGCTGAAAGCCTGGAAGTTTTCCATCCTTCCCTCTGCTCTGGAATTAAGTAGCTTTGCTATTAATCGATCAAATTAAAACTTGGTAGGTTTCCGTGCGGAAATGGCGCCGGGAAGAGGTTAGTGCCTGTGTTTTTTCGGTGGTAACCGGCCTGTTTAGATTTTCTCTCTTCAATGGGGTGAACTTTGGCACTTTGCATTTGTCTAGAAAATGATTCATTTCATCTCAGCATTGGACACTATTTGCACACAATTTTACAAACTCGTCCTATCATTTGAAAAATGAATTCTCCCAGGTTTGGTGGCTCTCGGTTTTCTGTGCCACGTAGACCCGGCTCTTTTGTGTGCTTCCCCCTCCCGGCCCCACCAGCACAGCTTCGTACTTTGTCTCATAGTTTGTCTAAGAACAAGAGTCTGGATGCGTTGACTGGTTCTATTGTATTTGTTTTAAACCCTCACGTACTTTTGTTACTGCCCTTTTCTGCTTTCTTTGGATTTAACGTCGTTGCTCCGCTTCTAGCTTTTAGTGTTGGATATTCCTTTATTCTTATATTTTCCTTTTTCTTCTTTTTTCTTTTTATGTGTTGCAGTGTGTGCTCACCACCCAGAGTCGGTTCTCTTTCCATCACCATCGATTCGATGTCCCCTCCCCCCTTGCCCTCAGGTAAACACTCAACTATTGACTGTGTGTCTTTGTTACTCTCAGTTTTATGTCCCACCTGTAAGTGAAGCCATATAGTTCTTGGCTTTTTTCGTGATATTTGTTTACTTAAGGCTACGGTTGCTCTTTTTTCGCTGCTTTAATTGTGCTCTGTAGGTTCTTATATCTTGTTGTTATGAAATTCTGCAATTTCACCCTATAGTTTGCTTTCGTTCCAAGAGTAGTTTCCCAGCGGGTTCGGTGGGCAGGTGCTTTCCGCTCGGTTAATGCGCTGATGGATGTCGAGTCTATTGCTTGTGGTGAAGGGAACGCGAGGCCTATTAGTTCTGTGCTTTGGGATTTAGTGAGATGCTCTTTATAGCATCCCCGTTTGGGGGGATGTTCCAAGTACTTCTGAAAAGGACATGTGTTCACCCCAGAGTTCCGCGCATCCCCACGGGGTCTCCACGGCTCGTGTCATTTAAGTCCCCCGTCTCCCTGCGCAGTGTCCACTGGGGTCTCTTGGCGTGAGAGCCCCACTGTGAATTCTTCGGCTATTTTTTCTGTCTCTTTCTCCTTCTGTCTCCTGCAATTTCCATTCGTTGAACGTTGCTTGGTGTTACCAGGTACAGATTTAAAGGATACGTGTGATGTCTTCGTTGGGAACTGTGGTCTAAGCACTATGAACGTGCCTCCTGAGAATCCCTCCCAGCAATTCAGGGTCCAACATCACCCGTGTCAGACCGGCCTTTCTCCTCCACCTTCCCCCCAGGATATCTTTACTGCTACTTCTTCTTAATCTTTGTATCTGAAGCAGATTTTATGTCTTCAACCTGGTGCTGGATCTCACCTCGTTAGTCAATCCGAAAACAGAGTTCCTTTATTTGAATTCGGCCCTTGTCTACGTGTTATTTATCAATATGATCAATATGCCCGTCCGCATTCTGTCACAGTTCTAGGGCATGAGCACCCACGTATGACATCTGTGTCACACACATGCACCCACACGTGTCGGCCACTGTGTGCCGTCTCACCTGCTCTTGGCCTTGCTTTGTGTCGCTTCCTTGGGAATAGCTCTAGGTGACCTTGGGTCGTCTGTAACCAGTCTGTAAGGTCAGCCACGGGCGGTGGCCACGCAGGGCACACGCCCCCACATGAATGTGGGTCACAGGACCCACGGGCCACGTGTGCTGCCCTCACACACTCTCAGCACACAGCCTCCGAGCGCTCCCCACACCTCAGCCTGAGCGTGCATCAGGGCCGGGGCAAACAGGAAACGAAGTTCTAACGACGCAGTTGGGGGTGTTAACCGAGCACAGAAGCGTCCATGGAAAACACGCTACGGCGGAAGGGGCTCCAAACAGGCCGCAGGCAGAGTCTGCGGGCCCCGGCTACGGGGGCCCCTCCCAGCCGCTCTGCCGTGTGCCGTCCTCACGGCCTCACTGGACCCTGAGCCCCACCCAGTGTGGCAGGGGACCTTACCTTTACACCTGACGGGGTGGCGATGGGACAGGCCTCCCGGTGTGGAAAACAAGACACAAGGGGTTGAAGGAGCTGGGTTCTGAACCCCCGTCTGCCGATCCCCGAACTCGCTGACTCCCTGAGCTGCAGCCACCGCTCTCGTGACGATGGTTCATTTCTTTGCATCAGTGACAATAGAAACTGAATGGAGCGCCTACTGCATGACGGGCACTGTCACAGACACACCGAAGAACGTAGCAGCTGAACACAGAGCGCATGAGGGAGCGCCGGGCGCTCTGACGAGCACGCGGGACGGGGGTGCCCCGGGGGCTGGGCGCCATCGACGCGCCAGCTTGGGAGGACGTCTCAGGCAGGCACGTCGGAAGGACGGCTGCGCCTTGCCTTGTTCTCGCTCTGGGGCTGCTGTCCGGTGGCCTGGAGTGAACGCCATGAAACGCCATGCCTTCACGCTATCTCATGGCAAGAGTTCCAAACCAGCACCAGCATTTGTGTTTATATTTATAGATTTCAGGTCACTGGACCTTCATCCAAAGCCATCACTGGGGGGAAGTGCGTGAACTCGAGAGGCCGTGCAGTGAGCTTGCTGCAGCCGTGCTAGGAATCCAGAGAGGGAGGGCCATTTACACTGATGGACAGATGATGGTTGGTGGACGGATGATGGACAGGTAGACGATAGATGGTAGGTAGGTAGGTAGGTAGATAGATAGATAGATAGATAGATAGATGATAGGCAGATACATACATGGTGTTAGATAGACAATGATGATCATAGATAGATATAGATGACAGATGATAGATAGATAGATAGTTGATAGATAGATGTTAGGTAGATGATGATGATGATAGATAGATGATTGATAGATTATTTTAGATGATGATAATAGATAGATGATAGATGGATAGATAGGCAGATAGACAGATATAGATAGATAGATAGATAGATAGATAGATAGATAGATAGATAGATAGATAGATGATAGATAGATGATGTTAGGTAGGTGATAGACAGATACATACATGATGTTAGATAGACAATGATGATCATAGATAGATAGATATAGATGACAGATGATAGATAGATAGATGATAGATGTTAGGTAGATGATGATGATGATAGATAGATAGATGAGTGATAGATTATGTTAGATGATGATAATAGATAGATGATAGATGGACAGATAGACAGACATAGAGGATAGATAGATGATAGACAGATGATGTTAGATAGATGATAGATAGATGATTGATAGATATAGAGGATAGATAGATGATAGATAGATGATGTTAGGTAGATGATAGATGATAGATAGATAGTTAGATAGATAGATAGATATAGATGATAGGTAGGTAAGTAGTAGATGATAGCTATAAATAAATTGATAACGATTAGATATGAGAGGTAGGTAGATAGAGATCAGTGGTTAACAGGTCAGATAGGATGCACAGTAGGTCTGTCCTTCTGCAGGGACCTCATTTTTATTCTCAAGTCTTCTGCCTGAGTGGACGGGGCCCATCGCTCCGTGGAGAGCAGGCTGCTTCACTCAAAGTCTAAATGTCATCGCTCCTGAGCACGATCCTCACGACCACGTGTAGATGAGGGTGTGGCCAAACCACCGGGCCCCAAGCCCAGCCGAGCTGACACACCAAACACACCGTCACGGCCTTAACAAGTGGGCGCTGTCTACCACGGTGTCGGTGGCGTTCAGAAGTGGGGACAGACAGGAGGCAGGGGCCACGCACCTCTCTCAGGTTTCAGAGTCATCCTTCCCCCCACTGCAGGGCAAGGTCACTTCCGTGGTGACATAGCTGACATCCGGGGAGGCCGCAGGGTCCGTCTCAAGCTGACTGGCCCTTCATCACCCAGCAGGTCCCGCGCAGCTGCGTGGGGGGCTGGCCTGGGCGCAGGCGGTCCTCGCTCAGATGTCACAGTGATTTATAGACTATATTTCCCGGGGAAAGTGCAAAGATTTATTTCCAGGAGACAGGCTGTTTGTAAACACATGGCTCACAGGTGTGGCCGGGTGGGTGGGCGAGTCCTCGGGGCTCATGGCTCCTTAGGGACAGCGGGGGACGGGAGCGAGGGCCTGAGCCGGGGATGCGGGCACCCTCTGCCCACCATGGATGCTCACACTCACACACACTCACACACTCATACACACACTCACACGTACACAGGGCCCCAGCCCCAGCAGGAAGGTAGACGCCTGTCTTTCTGACAGTGCTGTCAGGATTCGACCTGACATCCCCTGATTTTGCTGCTTGGAAGCTTTTATTAAAGACGACTTGTCAGGCCGCCTCATTTCGTATCGGAAGGAAAAGCTCCGTCTCTATCACTTCCTGAGCCTCTCTGACAGACAGTCATCTTCTCTCCGTCCGCGACCCGGAGCTAACAGACTGTCAGTGCCCGGCCCCGCCCCCAGAGCAAGGACTTCATCTTTGATTTATGGGTCACGCACCCTGGCACCCGAACTCGCCTGGAAGTTGGGAAATACGATGATTCACCCTATTTGGCAGCTCATGCACATATATTTTCCAGAACATTCATGCTCATGCCCGTTATAATTGGGAGCCGCGTAATCAGAGCACGCAGCTGCCAGAATAAAGTGCACAATGCACATTAACCCCTCAGACAAGACAGAGGCCTGGTTGGCGGCCCCCCTGCATAGATCGGGGACAGCGAGGCGCACCCCTCGTCCGCTCAGCGCTGAGCTCTGGGTCTGCCCCATGGCCCCCTGGTCCCTCGCATGGCCAAGCAGGGGTTCCTGGAGGGCCCCCCCGGGGGAGGGGGCCCAGTGCTTCTCCCACCCCCGGTCTGCAGGTCAGGGGGGGTGTGCTGACCGTGTGCACACAGGTGCAGGTGGGGGGCCCCCATTGAGGACTCGCTTAGGCGCAGGGACTGTGTGACCCACAGGCATCCAAAGGCAGGCGGGCAACAGGTCCGGCTGGCTAGAGGGGCTCTCAGCGTGGGGGCCTTGGGGTGGGAAGAGCTTTCAGGAATGGCAGCCTGCATCCTGTCAACAGTAAGTGCACAGGGAGAGCCAGGGTCCCCTCGGCTGCACCAGGCTCTCAGGTCCACCCCACCCCACCCTGTGGGTGCAGGGCTCACTGGCCCATGCCTTCTGCGTGCCAGACAGCGCTGTCCCTGAACCTCAGAGCTGGGGGGCTGCTCTGGGAAAGTGTGGGTGTCTGCAGATGAAGAGCAACCAAACACTGAGCCCAGGAAGGACTGGCGCTCCAGGCAGATTTGCATGGAGCCGTGACCACCAGCTGGTGCTGGAGACAGAGGGCAGAGCCAGTGTGGGTGCTCAGCTGGGTGACGTGGGCAGGTGTGAGGGGTGGGGCACAGCACCCCTGATGGTAGTGAGGCTGAGTCCAAACTGAGAGAACCTGCTTTACGGCAGCTGCCGCACTGCTGCTGTTTACGGCAGTGAGGCTGGGTGCAACCTGGGGGAACCTGCTTTACAGCAGCGAAGCTGCGTCCAACCTGAGGGAACCTGCTTTACGGCAGCTGCCGCACTGCTGCTGTTTACGGCAGTGAGGCTGGGTGCAACCTGAGGGAACCTGCTTTACAGCAGCGAAGCTGCGTCCAACCTGAGGGAACCTGCTTTACGGCAGCTGCCGCACTGCTGCTGTTTACGGCAGTGAGGCTGGGTGCAACCTGAGGGAACCTGCTTTATGGCAGTGAGGCTGCATCCAACCTGAGGGAACCTGCTTTATGGCAGTGAGGCTGCATCCAACCTGAGGGAACCTGCTTTACGGCAGCAGTGAGGCTGCATCCAACCTGAGGGAACCTGCTTTACGGCAGCTGCCGCACTGCTGCCATTTATAGTGTTTCCAGGTGGGGTTTCTGCGAGGTGGTGAAGTCAAGACAGTGGATGCCCTGATGGCACACGTGCTCTTATGAGAAGAGAAACGGCCTCTGTTCTCCCTGCACCATTCGAGGGTGCGGCTGCCTGTCGGCCAGGAGCGGAGCCCTCAGCAGGCACCGGATGGGCCGCGCTGATCTGGGACGTCCGGCTCCTGAATGGTGCACAGGGACCGTCTGCTGTGAGCCGCTGGCGTGCGGTGCTTTGTCTCGCTCGCCCGGGCACACTGACGTGGGCTCTGGTCATGGAGAGAAGGACGTGGCCGTGGGGAGGTTCACAGGCAGTGTGCAGCGGGCAGCTTCGGTGGGTGGTCAGGGTGGACCCTGGTCACTGAGGGTCACCGCGGAGGAGACAGAAGAAGTGGACCTGTGAGCCCACTCACCGTGGGTACGAAAAGGGGCAGCGACAGAGGGTGGGGAGGAAGAAGAGGAGAACCCGGCAAAGTGGCCGAAGCCCGAAGGAGGTCCCACTGCCACTGCATGGCGGGTCAGAGGGCGGCGGACACTGTCCCCTCCTCCGCCAGCCCTATTTCTCCTCCAAACGCAAAATCACGTGTCTTTGGGTCTCTGCTCGGCACTGCTTTGCCTGTTTTCACTTCCTGCTGGAGCAGGCCCAGAATCGGGGCCATCCTGGGGGACAGACGGGTCACTGAGCCCCGGAGGCCTGTTTTTCACAACAACGTCTTCAGCTCTGTGGCTGGCGCCACCTCTCGGGAGCTAAACACACTCGCTTGTACGTGGATACCTCACGGCCGCCTACAAGGCTCGTAGGAACTCGGAGGCGAGCAGCCCCGACTCCGGCCCCGATCCAAGGCCTCGCAGCCCCGCCCACGTGCAGGTGGACGTTGGGACCCGGGTGCACAGGGCCTGGTCTAGCGGCAGCAGGCGCGGCGGTGGACGTGCACGGAACGTTCTGCCATCGAGCCGGCCCCCTGCCCAGATCTGTGACGGCCGTCGGCTGGCTCTCACCCTGCACCCTGAGCCTCGGTTTTCCAACCTGCAAAATGGACTCGACAGGAGTGCCTTCGGAAAGGCTAAGGGGCCTGAGCCACACAAGAGAGTGCTCGGCTCGGGTCCAGCAATGTGGCTGTGTGACCAGCACTTTGTGTGGCTCATCGCCACGCACTTGGACACTCTGGCTGCCAGGCGGGAGCAGGGAGGCCTACGCCTGACCCTCATAGTCACCCTCTGACTAAGGTGACCAGATTGTAACATGGGTGAAGCGGGACACCATTGACCAGGGGGAGGGGGTTCTTGATTAAAAATGGGGTCTATCTCCCGCCGTTCCCTAGCTTGTCGTGCATTCTTTCCAAACATCGGGACTTTTTTAAAACGCTGCGGGACGCGGGACACATTGTTAAAAATCGGGACTGTCCCGCCCAAAGCGGGACGTCTGGTCACCTTACCTCTGATGCTGCTGTGACGTTGGGCGTGTCTGAGGCCCTCTGTGGTGGGGGGAGGTGCACATTCTGGACTGGCCAATCCCGTGAGCCCCCACGGGCGTTCGGGGTGCCCACCTTACAGCTGCCCTCCCCCCGTCCGTGTCCCCGTGCTGCCCCAGAGACACCCTCGGCCCAGGAGGACGAAGCCATCTTCGGCCAGACCACCGGTGTGTCAGCGCCTCCTGGACCAAGGCGGGCGGCGTGAGGGCGGGAGAGCGCTGGGCCGGCTCCCGGCGTTCGTGGTCGCTCACTTCCCGGCGTCATTTGTCTCCCGGCCGCGCTGCTCAGAGCCCGGCTCTCGGGCCGGAACAGGCCCAGGCCCTTGGCGCAGCCGCCAGGCCGGTGACTGATGGGGGATGGGGCCGCCGTGCCCGCCGCCCTGGGAGCCGGAATGCTGATTGAACGGCCACCTCAGTCTCTCCAGCAAGCAAGTAGCCGTGTCAACTGGGGCCTAATTTATCACACACGCGCTCGCGTTCTGCGCGGGCCGAGCTCGCTGCTGAAATACGGCTCCTGCCCAGCTGCGCGCCCACGTGTGCACGATTTCGTGATATTTCAGTTTTATGGCGGACATCTCTCTGATGGATGTCCCTTCGTGAACGATCATTCTGGAATCTATTTTGCCTTCAAAGAGGCTCCGGCTGGAGCGGCCTGGGAGGGGGCAGGCACGTTGTTGTGTGTAAATCCCCTGCCGGCGCTCCGGGAGGGGCCGGCGCGTGTGTGGCCGCAGCCCAGCCCGTCCTGCCCGTCCCTGTCCCGAGGGGCAGCCCCCCCCCAGCTCCACCACCTGCCACGCTCCAGCCTGGGGCGGCTCGCTGTCCTCTGGGGGCTCTGTGACTTCCGCACGGCCGCCCCCCTTCCTGTACTCGGCCACCATGACACCCGGACACGTCGGGGTGCAAGGCTGAGCTGGGCCCAAGTTACAGGCAGGGACCCCAGGACGATGAGCGCCTCCCCCCACTCACGACGTGCTTTCTGCCCAGTGCAGGGCGCTGCCTCCCGGGCCGAGGGGCCCTTGGAGCTCAGACCTCCCGCCACCTCTCTCCTGGGGGCGCCTGCAGCCTCACTGTCCCCGACTCAGCCTGTGGGCTCCCAGCACCCGGGGCCGGGCCCCCGCCCTGGCTCGGCTGTCCCGCCTTCTGGGCTCTGTGCCCACGGCGGTCACTGAGGCTGCAGGTGCTGGGGTCCTGGCAAGCCGCTGGTCCAGATTGTTCGAGGTAGACCCCAACAGCCCACCCCAGCTGAAGCGCCGGCTCTGGACCCCTCTCCGCCCGCCGGCGGGCGGGGCTCCCTCTTGGGCTTCCTGTCCTAGCCCACGGGGGCTGGGGACGCAGGCGGCCTGGCACCTCGCCCGGCTGCGGACGCGGAAGCCAGCGGCCGGCCCCACAGGCTGTGTTCTCTCTCTCGCTGCTGGGACAGGTAAGGACACACCCGGTGGCTTCAAACAACACACATCACCCCATTGCGGTGTCGTGGGCAACACGAACAAGCTGGGTTGGGGCCGGCGGGCTGCACCCCTTTCTGAGGCTCCAGGGGGCATCTGCTCCGTCCATTCGCAGCTCCCAGGGCAGCCCCTGCATCGTCCCAGCCAGCGACACGCATCCCTCTGTGGGTTCCTTCACTGTCACATTGTCCTCTGAGACGCTTGAGGGTCCATCTCCCCGTCTCAGCCTCCTTAACCACGTCGCCACGTCCCCGCTGCCACGTGAGGTCACATCTAGACAGGTGGGGGTGGGTAGGACGGGGTCATCTCTGCAGACCCTCCAGGTGACTCGGATGCAGCTGGATTCTGAGGTACAAGTGCTCCACTGATTGTCACCCCTGAGTTGTAAGCGTCAGAGAGGGGCCCTGTCCTCTGTGCACGTGTGTCTCTGATGTGTATCCCTGAGCCTATCAAGGGACAGAACTTTAATAAATGAGTGAATGACCCATGGGCCCGATGCAACCGCACCCCGGGCTTCCATTTCGGGGAACTTGCAGGAAGGAGCTCAGCTCCTTCCTCCCACCCGGGGCCTCAGACGGCGGCGTCTGTGCGTCTGCGAGTGAAGCCGAGCTGCCAGCTGCACCCACGAGCTCTCGGGACTTGCACCCCCCAAAAAACACGTACAAATGATGATCCTTGACCTCATCTTTGGAGACATAAATGGAAGAGAAGATACATGAAAAGAGAAGCCACCACTCAAACACGTGACCCACGTTCGGAAGAAGCAGGTCCAGAACCCCCCTCCTCCTATTATCCTTTGATCTCCCTAATCGTGTGTCTCCTTCCCTGTCACAGGGTTTCATCGTCCTCACAGCCTATCGATCGGGCTTCTCCTCCAGGGTTTGGAGCTGTTGGCTGGAAGAAGAGGCTCAAGGATGGTTTGAAGGACATGTGTTTGCCGGGTCCTCTCGCTGAGACGCCGGCGGGAGACCCCAAAGAAAGGGCCCGCCCACCATCCGCTTGGATGCCCCGCCTCTGTCTTCCCTGTTTGTTTGTGGGGTGGCGCGTGACCAGCCAGCGTAACCTTCTCCGTGGACCTGGGGGGCCGGCCGAGGGGAGGAGGAGCCTGGCCCCCCGGCTGAGGCTGGGGAGCAGTGAGCAGTTGCTGGACTTATGGACAAGCCCAAGCACCGTGCACGGAACCTGTCTGCCTTCCAGGGGAAAAGAGTGACCATCACCCGCCACCGACGTGACAGCGAGGAGTCACGGCGTGAGCTCAGCAGAACGGTCCAGAAGGTTCCAGAAGGGCTGATAGGTCTCTGACAATGAGGAGTCATGGTGTGAGCCCTGGGGGGCGGTCCAGGAGGGACCAGAAGGGCAGCTAGGACCCTGACAGCGAGGCATTGTAGCTGGAGAGCTAGGGAGGAGGCTGGCAGGTTCTGGAAGGGCCGATGGGTGGCATGGAGTGTGGGATACAGGATGGAGCGCCCCCGGGGGCCGTGTGGACAGAGGCCTGGCTGGGAGCCGGACCATCTGGGAGCACAGGCGTGTGGGGGACGGTCCTGCTCCAGGGCCCTCCTGGGGCGTGAGTGTGCGTGTGGGTCAGACGCGTGGGGCTCAGGCAGCACACGCACGGGGGGCAGGGCCAGTGAGCCTGGTGTCAATGGTCACGCCGCCGCCCGTCCTCGTCTGCAGGGCCCCCCGTCCTCGTCTGCAGGGCAGGGCCTCCCGTCCTCGTCTGCAGGGCCTCCCATCCTCATCTGAGGGCAGGGCTGCCCGTCCTCGTCTGCAGGGCCTCCCATCCTCGTCTGCAGGGCAGGGCCCCCCATCCTCGTCTGCAGGGCAGGGCCTCCCGTCCTCGTCTGCAGGGCAGGGCCTCCCGTCCTCGTCTGCAGGGCAGGGCCTCCCGTCCTCGTCTGCAGGGCTGCCCGTCCTCGTCTGCAGGGCTGCCCGTCCTCGTCTGCAGGGCTGCCCGTCCTCGTCTGCAGGGCTGCCCGTCCTCGTCTGCAGGGCCTCCCGTCCTCGTCTGCAGGGCAGGGCCGGCCATGCGCTTGTCCAATCAGCGCGCAGCTGAGTGGCTTCGGGGCTGGCGGCTCAGCGGGAAACGGGCCGGTCACAGCTCCGCCCTCGGCAGCCAAGCTCCCGGGGTTGAAGCTCCGGAACCGGCGCGTGAAGGTCTCACCGGGCTCGGCGCTCGGTCCCCGCGGCTGCTCAGCACACACGCGGGGAACGGCTGTCTCAGGGCGCGGCTCCTCCACAGGCTCCCGCGTGCGGCCCATCCGTCACCGTCCCGAGCCTGATGAAACCGCTGCAAATACAATCCATCATCTTGCTATTGAATTGAGACAAATGGGTGGTTATTAATAGGCTGAGACTTAACGAGGAAAACGGATGACGCAGCACAGGAGAGTCCGCAGCGTGCCCGCGGGCTCGGTGCTGTCCCCGGAAAGATCTGGAAGCGTCTTCAGTCAGCGCAGCCGCGGGCCGGAAGGGCGGGTCGCTCCCACTCCCCTCGGAACTGACAGGCGTGAGCTGCGAGATCGGAGCCCCTGCGTCCACCCTTCCTCCGCCCCCTTCGGGCTGTGTGATCTGAGGGCAATGGCTTGACCTCTCTGAGCGACGTGCATCTTCCGAGGCCCCGGCCCTGCGGGCCCACCTGGGAAACATCTCCTCTCGGGGGCACCAGTGGGGGGGGGTGTGAACTAGCCCGGGATTCGCACTGGAGTCGCCACAGAACATATGAAGCCAATATGTTTGCTCTGCATATCACGCGCCCTCCCGGGAGCACAGGCCGGCGTGAGCAAGTGCATATGTTTGCGGGCGCGGGGGCCCCGGGCGCTCCATCTGCCTTGTGCCGTGGAGCCAGCTCCTGCCACCAAGAGCTCATGATCGGCAGCTTTCTCTGTCCCCTTCGCGTGTGAGAAGCAGGGAGGCGGGGCATCCGGGCGTGCCTCTCCCTGGCAAGGGGACCCCGAATCTGCTGGGGGACGCGGGGGGCACATTGAGCCTGCCCTTCCTCCGGAGAGGCCGGTCCAGGCACGGAAGCGGCCCCAGCACGGCAAGCCGGCGTCTGCTCCCCCGAGTTCCAGGCAGCTGGCGGCCCTCACCCCCTGCAGCCATGGCGTGAGCCCACCGCCCCAGGACCACCCCCACCGGGACCCCAGGCGGCTCTGGCAGCCGGTCCCGTGAGGCTGTGGGCGCAGGCGGCCCTGACGACTTGTTGGCACCCTCGGCCCCAGCAAAGCTGGCCCTGCCCGGCTGCAAACGTGCCCAAGGGCCAGGCGTGCCCAAGGGCCCCCCTGGGCTTGACCAGGGGGTGGGGGTCTGAGCAGACCACCCAGGGACCCGTGGAGAGCAGGGAAGTCATGGAGCCCGGAGCTTGGGAGCCAGCGTGGGGGTGGGGGAGAGAGAGGGAAGCCGTCACAGCAGCAGATGGGGGACCGCAGGGCGCTCCCACCCGGACAACTCGGTGACAGCTCCCTTTGCAGGTCTCGCCCTGGTCTCCCGGCATCAGGTGACCTTGGGCAGGTCACCTTCCCTCCCGCTGATGCTCGATGCTCGTGGGTGGACCAGGCCCCCGCCACGGCTTCCCAGGGTCGTCCTAGAATTCGTGACCGCACAGGCGGCCCCGGGCCTGGGCCCACGGTCAAACCCTTTGCGAATCCGAGCTGTTGTTGTTACGCGTCCTCCCTTGGTGCCGAGGACAACCCGGTCGAAGCCGAACGAAATGCTGAAATAAATGAGGTTTCCACCTGCCGCCCGGTACGGGAGCGCGTGTCATTAGATTTCCTGACGCTCACCCCGCTGGTTTGAGTGAAAAGAACAATAGTTTCCTTTTGAGTCCCTTCCTGGTTTTGGAAACACTTGAACAATAATCCTTTAAGTTTCCAAAGAAAGCCTCAGGAGACCGCGTCCCCACCGGAGTCACGTGGGTCAGTCTCAACAGTGAGCGTCCGAGTTGCCCGGGGGCAGCTGGCCGCAGGCTGAGTGGCCTAAAGGGAAGCGGGAGGCTGGCAACCCGGCTCTGGGGGCCGGGGACCTCCCCGCACCCACGGCCACCCCTGATGCCCGAGGTGAGGGTCCGGGAGGGCTGTGGGCTTGCTGGCTGAGCCCCAGTGGGGAGACCCGTTCTCCCAGACCCTGCCGTGGGCGGGCAGGGGTGCGGTGGGCGACAGGCCCCCGGCTGGGGGGCTTCCGGCGGCATCCACGCACGGCACGGCCTCGTGGATCACCATCCTGACATTTCAGAGTTGGACGGAACCCCAGAGGCCTCCCAGCTCTGAGCTGCAACCCCCGTGGGCCATGTGGGGCTGGAATGTCCCCCGAGAGGGCAGCCCGAGGGGCACGCTCAGCCACAGGGCGAAACCACACGTCCGGGCACCGGGCACCCCCTGCCTCGCCGCGGGCGTGGTGGTTGAGCCCCTGCCTCAGGGACCCCGAAACCCCATTACTGTCCAAGAGGCGAGAAGCCACCAGGCGCGTGGGCTTGAGGGTGGCAGTTGGCTCCTTCCGGCCTCGCCGCTCAGTCTCCGCGGAGGTTCCGTTCCCGCGGGGGCCCGGCGCGGCCTCCACTCAGCGGCCCTGACCTGCCTTCTGCCGCCTAACCGGAGTCCACGCCGAGCACCCAGGGGGCAGCAGCCGCGCCTGCAGACGAGGCCAGGGAGGGTGGCTGGCTGAGACACATTTTTGTTTTTATTGCTTTTGACAGAGAGACAGAGAGGAGGGGGAGGCCCAGAGCTGTCCCCATAGCTGTGCGTCATCCGTTTTCCACATGGTTTCGTGCCACACAGGTGGGCGGGGGCCGCGCAGGGCGGGAACCGGGCTGGGGGCCCCCCGCGTGGGACGCTCACCCCAGTTCAGCACATGGGTCCCCACGGGCCGGGGCCGGGGTTCGATCCTCGGTCCCTGGGGCTACAAGTTAACCCACCGAGCCCTCCCAGCTTCCTCGAGAAACTTTATTTTAATTCCCTGGGGCCAATGGTCTGTGCCCTCTCGTCACAACTAGTCTGGGGGCCGCTGTCCCCCGCGGGCCGCTCTTCATTCGTGGGAAGGAGGAGAGAGCTGCCAAGGGCCCGAGGTCTCGCCAAGCACTTTCACTGTTGATTTGGGGGCCTCGTTGGCTGATGGGGATTGTGGGGGACCCAAGGGACGCTCAGGCCCGGTGAGGATTCGGGAGCTGAGATGTGTGTCCCCGGCGGGGGGGTGGGGAGGCGCGTCCCAAACGCACCCCCTTCTCCGTGTGGACAATCTCCTCACTCCACGTGGAGCGAGGCTCCCTTCACAGCCAGCGCGGAACTCACGGCGACATTCTAGAACATTCCAGAAGAGTCTTACGTGACGTGTCAAAAACAGGCTTGGTCTTCATTCCCGCTTCCAGGCACGGAGCCCCAGCCCCTCTGGATGTCCTGCGTGATGGGGCATCTGCCACTATTTGTAAGGAGCACCCGTGGGTGTTATGAGGGGCTCAGGTGCGGCCCCTGGAGAGCGGAGGGACCGGTCGCGGGACGATCGGGGGATTCGAGGTTGGAACCTGCGGCCCCACCCGCCAGCCTCCCAGGAGGGAAGGGGCTGTGGAAGTTCCGGAACCGTGAGCTCTGGTGGGCCTCTGGGTGGGTGGACACGAGGTGCCCGGAGGTGCCCGGAGGTGCCCGGCTCCCGGCCCCGGCCCGCGGCCGCTGCCGCTTGGCTGTCTCTGGATTACAGCCTTTATCATGAACTGGTCTGTGTCCGGGGAGTGGTTTCCTGAGCTGTCCTGGTAATTCCTGAAACAGAGGAGGGGTCAGGGAGCCCACCCCTCAGTTGGTAGCTGGCCATTCGCAGTGTGGTCGGCCAGGAAACCCCATTTGCCGGCGTCTGGCCCCCTCCCTTCTCAGTGAGCCGTGGGTCCCCCACCACAGCCCGGCCTGTGCCCCCTCCCCACAGGGACTCTCCCCGGAGGGACATGTCTCCATGCTCAGGGCCTTGGCCGCCCTGAGACACGACCCACGGCTGAGCTCTCGCCCCCGGCAGTCCTCACTTTTCGTGTGATGGGCGGCCATGGTCGCTGTCAATCCTGCATCGTCCCTCGTGCTGGGGCCGCCCCCCTGCTCTCCCTCGAGGGAACGCCCCCCAACGCTGAGCTCTTGTAGTTTCGGGGCTCATTCTGCCCCCCCCACACACACTCTGTGCTGGAGGCCTTACACTCAGCAGCCACCCCCCAGCCAGGGCCACATATGTAGTAATAACTGTCTTCGTTCCGAAACCGCTGACTAGCTCCCACGCCTGATAGAGGCCGCGTCCTTTCAGATGGCTCGGTCCCCCAGAAACCTGCAGCGTCACCTCCACCACTAACGGGGTCTCAGCACAGCCCTGACCACAGCGTGCTGTCTGCGGAGTCTCACCTGCCACTTAACACTCAGGGCCCTGAGTACACGCGTGGGCACCAGCCCTCACTCACCCCCACGCGGGGTGCTCATGTGCTGGAAGGAGGGCGGAGCGGGTCAGCGGGCAGGGCTCAGGGTGCGTGAGCACCTGCCCTCGGCTGTCAACAGGAGACACATCCACGCGCTGACATGCTGGTCGGTGTTGAACTCTGAAGCTGTCCCGACGTGTACGAACCCTGTCCTCTCTCCCAGCAGCGTTTCGGCGCACTTTGTGCGTCCACTTGCCTCATCCATCAGAATTTAAATTCCCCCTTGTGTAGGGTGACCAGACGTCCCGCTGTGGGCGGGATAGTCCCGCTTTTGAACAATGTGTCCCGCGTCCCGCGGCGTTTTAACAAAGTCCCGATGTTTGGAAAGAATGCACGACAAGCTAGGGAGCGGCGGGAGATAGACCCCATTTTTCATCAAGAACCCCCTCCCCCCCGGTCAGTGGTGTCCCGCTTCACCCATGTTACCATCTGGTCACCTTAGTCCTGGCTTCCAAATGCCGGAAGCCGCGAACGTCGTTGCTTGGCTTCGGGTCCTGCTATGGGGACGCTCACTAGCGTGTGCACTGCACACACAGCGTCCCACGTGTGACGCCCGTGCGGAGCAGCCGGTCTCCACACACCCCAGGCACAGCCGTCTCCGTGGTTGGGGACACGTGCCCACGGGCACCCACGCGGGGAGGTGGGCCCGTCCCTCAGCGCCACCCCGGAGGCCGGCCGCCGCTGCTCCGTGCGAACAGCCACCCTTCCTTCCAAGAACCGGCCCACCGTCCTGCGCGTGCTGACGGTGCCGACGGTGCTGACGGTGCTGACGGCGCTGACGGCGCCGACGGTGCCGACGGTGCTGACGGCGCTGACGGTGCTGACAGGTGCTGACGGCGCTGACGGTGCCGACGGTGCTGACGGTGCCGACGGTGCTGACGGCGCTGACGGTGCTGACGGTGCTGACGGTGCCGACGGTGCTGACGGCGCTGACGGTGCTGACAGGTGCTGTGAAGTCGGCGTATGGAGTGCGCAGCCAGACGTGTCAAGTGAACAGTTTGCTCTCGGTCACCGAGCGCCCTCCTGTCGCCGCGGGGACACAGCGGTCCTCGCGCTCGCCCGGGGCCCTGCCCTGTGGCCTTCCTGTGCTGCTCCCCTCGCCTCCTCTCACCCGGAACCCCGGCTCCCCTGGTGCCTCATGCCCGCTGGGCACACTCCCTACCAGGGCTCTGGCACTTGTAGCTCTCCACACCCGCAACGCCCTCCCCAGCACCCCACCCAGCACCCCACCCCTGCGACAGGAAGTCGCCTGCCACACCAGCTGCGGCTCTGACCTGCTGCGGCCCTTTGCTCTGCGTCCGTCAGGGCCTCTCCGTTCCCCACATCAGCTCCCAGCACGGCGGAGCCCTGGTGACAGCCGCTGCCACTCTGGTCCTGCCCCTCCCAGTAGAGGGGGCTCTGCCTGCTCCCTGCCAACGGGGGCGTCCCACTTCCCCGCAAAAGAAATGAAGGCGGATGGGGCCCGGCCCTTTGGGGCGCCTCTGTGGGGCTCCCTAAGCCCGTGGGACCGGCCTCAGCTCCAGCACTCAGGGCGATCGCTATTGATTTCTATTCATCACTATTGATTGCTATTGATTTTTGTGCCCCTCGTGCCCATGAGCTCATGGCCAGGGCCGGGGGGACTGCATCCCATTCAGCTCTGGATCCCAGCGACTCCCACAGACCCTGACGCACAGGAGGGCCACAGGAAGTGTGCACTGAATGCACGAAGGAGGGAGGGGGAAAGAGGGAGGGAGGAGGAGGGAGGGAGGAG